>JAUELA010091760.1:0-10168 GCA_031471845.1 Boltenia villosa | reverse complement strand
ATATATTAAAAAAATTATGCCATTTGCCTTCTTTTTTTTGCTATTTTTCGTCATGCTTCAGTGTTGTCTTTAGTGGAGGGGACATATGAATAGGCCTATTACCCAGAAATGAGCATTTGGCAATTGATGAATCAAAAGAAAAATGATATTATAAAAACGAATTAACGACAACAGCATTCCATTAAATATACAAATTTTCTTGATTCAACTTGGTGTATTAAATGTCATGGAGAGATTTGTGTTAATCACATTTTTGGGAAATTATGAACTTATACACTTATGCACCAATATATATCCAAATAAAAATTCTAGAATGAAATAACACATGGTCTTGTTTACACACAGTTAAAAGTTTTATTTTGTAAGCTTTCGCTAGATCATAACATCTAGCTTCTTCAGATGAAGCATAACAAATGACTGTAAAAAGAAACATACGGGTTATTACATATAGCGTAATCATAATATGATATGCTGACGATAAGATATAAGAATGAATCAAAATTTCATGGTTTATATACACACTATGGTTATGGGATATCCGGAAACGTCTATTGTTCAAGGGAAAAAGATTAATTAACTATCGAATAAGATGGCGCAGATTATTCAAAAGGTGGCTATAAAATGATTATCTTTAACATTAATGCCAGCGGGTTCCATTGTTTTTAATTTATGTATCCAAAAATTCTCTCGTTTCTCCTGTAATTATCTCTAATTATCTAATTATCTATAAACAGTTTTCTGCACGACATTTCACAACTCTTAAAAATTCTAGAAGCTGATAAAAAGGAATGGGAACCATTCAAATGCGACGTTTGCGAAGAAACTTTGACGTCCATGGCGTTGGCTGATCTTCATTTCAATGGGAAACAGCACAGAAGGAAAATGGAATTATTCTTCATGGCAAAGTGTGGTAAGTGGCTTTGTGTCTACATCTACATAGCTAATATTAAACATGTCAAGAGTCGATATATATTGCATAGATGTGTTCTGCTCGACGGTCAAATTCAAATGACTTTATAAAGAAAGCGAGCTCGCTATTTGGAAAAAGTGGGATAAATACGTAGAAGCAAGCATAAAATAACACACATTATTTTTGTTAAACAAACTAAAGTCAAATAGCCAGATTATACACCCTTTTATAGGGCACAATAGAGGAATTTTGGGAGGCCTGTCATTTTGACAGATTTGGCCAGTCGAAGCCTGTCAAAACTGTTGTTTTGCCTTAAAAAATTTCATAAATGCGAAGGTCGTAAGTGTGAGAAGTGGCAGGCAGAGAGAGAATGTTATTTTCCTGTATAATGCCGCTTTTTACAAAAGGTAAATTGAGGACGTTCATCGTTCGAAAAACAACTTTTACGTTCATCGTATGAAAAACTAACTTTTACAATTGAGTTATTTTGTGTCCTATTTAATTTTGCATTGAAAACACAAATATTCCTGCCATTTTATAGCCAGGCATTTTGGCCGGCGTCAAAGCCTTCGAATTGCCAGTCATTTGACCGATAACTGGCCGTTATTTTGTGACCTGCCTTTAGCCTTTAATTCTGAACTTATATTAACGTTATCTTTGTGGATCAGATTAAAGTAAACCTCGATCCCGATGCACCAAAACTCTTTACAGTTTTTGATCTTTTGACCTTTAATTGATGTCAATCATCCTCAGCGGAATTTCATGTTTTTCTTTAAAATGTTCCCATTCACCCAAACTGTTTATCATACATCTATGCTTCCTTCTACCTGTGGATCTGTATGTAGTATAAAGTACAAGGATGCTCCAAACAAGAATTATAAAATTCAAAAATATTATTATACATAGTCTGGATTACATGCAACTAATAGTTTTGTTAAGAAGCTTCATCGTAGCACACAATGTTTGAAAATGAATGACTGGAGCTGTAATACATAGGCTACATACACCATGTATGGCATGCAAATGTTGACCTACTTATGATATGTAGAGATTCAAAGCTTCAAAACGTTATCCAATGATTCTGAATTACGGCAATGAATAAGTTAATTTTTTATCGTATGTTTTACAGTTTTCATATCTAATTTATTTTTATTTGATGTGGCAAGCTTCACTCTAGTCCACAATTTTGGAAATGACAGTAATTTTACGTGTAGGCTATAATACATACCCTTGATTTGTCGCCAAAATTTTAGAAATAAAATTTAAAATTCCTTATACTCACACATAATATGCACACTCAAAATGACAAAGATTTTGAGCAAAAATAATGCGTATTATACACAGAAAATTACGGTAATAACTGGTGTTTCAATGTCGTGTAATAATTAATACCTGTCATGTAAATGCCATCCAACTGATTTTATCATGATTACGATGATTTTAACTTATCTTTTATTGTATTTTTCTAAATTGACAAAAACAAACCAATTTTTTAAATCAAAATTTACTCTCGTTTGATGTGACAAGCTTCACTGTAATTCTCGATTTTAAAACTAATAACTGGAGGTTTGATGTCAGTACTGTGAGCTTAATTGCTCGCGACTAATAATTTTGCCAATACAAAATATGCCGTAACAGCTGCTTGTATGTCAATTTAAAATAGATTTCTCTGTCCATAAAACCTACCCCCTTGCTCATCAAAATCATAATAGTAATCGATTTAACTACATTTTACAAGTTTTTATATTGATTCATATATTTCTCTGCTATCCCTACATCATTTTAAATGTTATTCTTGTTCATCAAACTGGCTCGATTATGTTTACGATGATTTTTACTTCAATTTTCAGTAAAAATCGAGAAACGCAAACTCTGTGGAACAAACCTGTCGTATCTGACTCAGTGTGATTTTAAATGTTCTTTATTATAATCTATCAAGTCATACGAAACGACACTGCCTTTTTTCTGATTTTGATATCGTACTGCAGAATATCGCTTTTTGTGGTGCTTTTGACTTTCCAGAACCAGCACGCAATAAGTAGCATAAACTCACCAGCATATAGTGCTCTTTAAATAGGACTACTCAAAACTATCATTTTTAAGGATTCGGGAAATTGATGACGTCATTGACGAGGACTCGAGACTCTGCGAGTCTTTTTTTCAGGACTCGTTACTCGATCGAGTCCAAATTTCTCGGACTCGTCCCATCCCTAGTAAATATTAATTCCTACTGTTAGATTTATGGTCAGGGTTAGGGTTAGCATAAGGGAAAAATATATCAAATATTTCTTTCGGCAAGTTTCGTCGCATTTGCTGTATATATTAACTTCGACTCACTTTTATAACTTTTACATTTCATTTTTTTCTTGGCTCCCATACCTTCAAATAGTTGGAATACCGTCGAACCGCTTTAGTGGAAGAGGATAATAGGTGGTAACATCAGGAAGATCACCTTTGTGTGATCTGAATTGGAGTCGAAAGTAGTTTAGGTTCAGTCCATTGTTAGAAGTTGTCATTTTAATCAGTTATGTGTATGGGGAAGTTGTATATATTTGAAGTGCTTATATCTGTCTCATTCATTAACATTCTTTCTAACTAATGCATATTGTGTATTACATATTCTCATTAATACAATTAATTTGAAAAAAGTTATTGCAAAAACATTCACTGCCTGTCACTTATCTCACACAAAAATATATATTCCATAATTTGTAGTGTATTAAAATTTGTTTTATCTCATGTTCACAGGAGTGACAGTTCAAGCCTTGTCAACAGTTCCAGTCATGTTCAATTATTGGGCAAAACCAGAGCACACTCTCGACTTCTGTCAAATAGTTAACAATGATTTGGTGCAGACTGTCCGCACGTGAGTTGAGTGTTGCAGCAGATTTAATTTGTGTTATTTCAATGCAATAAATTTTTGAAGTTTCTATTTTAGATTTCCCATTTGGGAAATATTTTTCAGGTCAAAATAAGGGAGAAAGTGGTTAAAATTGTTTGAATATTCCAATATACCTGAAAACTAAACATATTTGTTACTTATTGAGAGGGCACAACTATGAAAAAACTTTAAATTCTTCAATCACTTTCATTATACCCATAAAGTTTTGCATGTTCGTGGTTGGTAGTGAACAAAAATGTGCCAACTTGCGATTTGGAATATAGCACATTATCAACATATTAGAATTCGGTGGCGAAATAATGAAAAATATTCATTTCCAAATTTAACGACTCTGTATCACTGGGTAAATCCAGACACTTCTTCTGGTTATTATGATAGAAAAAATTGACATGTTTGGAAATGTTTCATTACAAAAGATTAAGAAATCTTCGATTATTTCATTTCTTTAGATACCCGAAGAGATTTGTTGCACTCGGTACCTTACCTATGCAAGCACCAGAGCTCGCAGTGAAAGAGATGGACAGATGTATGAAGGATTTGAAGATGTCTGGATTTCAGATTGGATCTCATATCAATGACTGGAATTTAGATGCCCAGGAGTTGCGACCATTTTGGAAGGTTAAGATTGCTAATGAGACCATTGTTGTCTTTAGGGTATTGACTATTGACTATGTGTGATATGCATTAGGGGTGCGAGATAGAGTTAACATTTCATTTTTTTTTTGTATTATAAATTAAAATATTATTTAAAAAATTCATCTTCTTTATCTTTAAAAAAATTGTTATTTTTTAGGGGTGCGAGGGCTTATTAATTTTTTTTAGGGGTGCGGAGCACCAGAAAGGTTGGGAACCCCTGAATTAGTGTTTAAAAAGATGAAATAAAATAAGATTAAAATAAAAAAGAGGTCTTGTTTACACATTTTTGGTCAATTTGAAAATTTTTTTTGAAAGAGTTGAAGGCAGTAAAATTTGTTGGGAAATTTTAAGATTTCAACCTGAAATATCTTATTCTAGCCAAATGAAAATGTCACAATATAGGCTAGCGTAGCAACTTTCTACAAATTTGTAATGTCTGATAAATATATGTGAAAACTGATCGTAACTTTTCCTCCTTAAATTTAACAAGTAATCATGCTGGTTGTTTGTGTGATGAATAGGGCTGTTAATTTCTGTCATTTTCATAAACCGTTAACTGGTACAAACTCCTACCAGTCAACCGTTAATATTTACTTCTAGTTCTAATGGTGGATATTTTAATGCTGGTATTTATTTGGATACTACTTCGGATCAGGCCAAATTATTTATTTGTTATTGTATTGAATGTTGAAGGTAATTTTGTCCCGGTCCGACGTGAATATTTGCGAAATGTTCAGCATTGGCTCTTGACAATCGGGCAATACTGATACTGAAATAAGGAGTTTGTCTTACCAAGATATATAGAGTTGATTCTGGCAGTGGCAGTACATTACTGCCACAATTAATCATAAGTAATGCACATTATCGTTTTAAATGTGACATCGGTTAAATTGGTTATAATTTCAAGAACAGTTAAACTAAGGAGATCAACAGCTGAGATTAACTATTGACCATTTAACAGACCTAAAAAAATTTCAATCTCAAAAAATCTCATTCTCAGAAAGCTGAGGAGCTCAAAGCAGCAATTTTTGTGCATCCATGGGATATGCAGCTGGATGGAAGATACAAGAAGTATTGGCTTCCATGGCTTGTAGGTGAGTGTGAATATTTTTTGTTTTTCTCGTTAGTGTTGTAGAGGTAATTTTTGTTGTTTTATGTTGTCATTACAAAACCAAAAAAAATCCAAACTTCATTTCTTATTACCAACCGCAAGCCGGCATGGCCGCATCGTGCGTCCATGTATAAGCCCGCTACGACTTTTCGGTAAATCCGAGGGTAAATATGATGCATCAATCAAAAAAACCTCTGTTAACCAGAATAATAAGTTTAGGAATTATATTGGATTTACACAGCATAAGCCTGGAAAAAGACAAAAGGAAACAAGATTAAAATTTTTTTCAATATGCTGTGAAGGAACAGCGAGGGATAATGGGGTCATCTATTCAGCTGTTTCTTTTATTCAGTTCTTTGATATTTCTTTCTTTTGCCATGCCATATTTTTCTATACTGAGACCTCTGTTTTCGACATTTAGTATTTTAAAATGACGAAAAATCACAATTCTAATTTCTATCTATCTGTTTCTGTGTTTCTGTTCAGTTTAATTCTCCCTCAGTAGGTTTACCTAATATCCGTTTATGTGTTTTATACATCAGGTATGCCTGCAGAAACAGCATTGGCCATCCAGTGTATTCTCTTTGGAGGTATTTTGGAAGAATTTCCAAAGCTAAAGGTAAAAATATAAAAAATTTTCCCAATTTGTGGAATATTGTACTTTTGTATTATCTGGAAATGCTTAACAACAAGTAATCATAGATCGTACCGGTATCTTTAATTTGACGTAAAAGTCAACTCCTCAACTCCTTGACTATTTATCTTTGTTTGTTATAAAAAAATAACAAGCACTCGTTCTCTCAAATGAAGTCATTTCATTTTGACTGTTGAGCCAAAACACATTAAAGTAATATTTATCGCTACGCAATAGCAAGGATAAAACCATTTTGTTACAGTTCAAATATTTCAGGTACCACATTCTCCAAATTTTGAAATTAGTATTAGTGCCATAAGGCCTATTTAATACATGCAAACACGATTGATTGTTTCATTGGAATTATTAATGATATCGCTTGTCATCACAACAACCAGTGAGATAGACGCAATTGATTTCTCTCGATTTGAAATATAGTAGGAAAAAACACGAGGTCCGGAGTGTTATTTCCTTGTTTATACACCCGACTTTAATTTAGAAAATTAAAAAATGAGAGGTTGTGATAACCCAAGTACAACTCCGATTCCAATAAGATTTTTCAGAGTTATGTCAATTACAATTGGAGTTGGAGTAAACCAAGTACAGGTAGCCTATCACTAATCCGGCAACCACTGTACCCTAGGACTGCCGAAATTTCAGGATTATGTTGTTGTCCCCTGACTTTTATATTCTGTGTATCAGTGGCTCTGAACTTTTTTGCTTAACCACTTCCCTGCTCTTGACGTATCTATGTGCGTGAAAAAAAGTTTACCGTTCCTTGCTCTTGGCGTATACATGTATGCCTGAAAGTGATTCCTTCCCAATCCCCCCTTTTACAACGACAACGAGAGATGTTTTGTGTTTTATGCCACTTATTTTATCTTAGCCAGAAAACTGATGGAACCGGAATATTGATTGCCGGATTAATGGTAGTCAACCTGTACAGTGTACAACCTTCTTTATTCAAAATTGAAACGTGAACGAAAAATGGAAGATTTCATATGCAACAACTTTTAAACTGAATATTTCTTCAATTTTATTCAGATCTGCTTTGCTCACGGTGGTGGCTCATTCCCGTTCACGATTGGACGGATGGAACACGGTCATGCTGTCAGACCTGACCTCTGTGCCACAGATAACAAGTTCGGACCTCGGAAATATATAGGACAGATTTACACTGACAGTTTAGTTCACGATGATAAAGCTTTGGAGTTTCTAGTTGATATGATTGGAGAGGTAATACAGAAGAGTACTTGGTTATTATATAGATTAATTTTGAAAATACTTAATATTATTTAAGAGATAGATGGAATTTTTATTTTTAATCATTTTATGATGCAAAATTCAGAAAAGAAAAATAAAGTATAGAAAATTCAATATAGAAAAATATGGCAACCATGACTATTAATTACAAAAATGATGAAAAAAATAGAGATTATTTAGACAAGGTGAGAAGTGTGCGGGAAGAGTAGGCAAATGAAACCCCGCGTTGGGGAGAAAAGAAATCTCACTCACAATTTCGGGACTAAATTTAATGGTTTAATTTATTTACGTTACCCTATTACCTAAGCCTCAATCCTAACTTTCCTTCCTAACCAATACTGAATGTATTTTAATACTGCATTATACATTCTTAAATAATATTTAGTGTTTCTAAAATGAATCTAGATAATATGTAAGGACCTGAAGAAGCTTTTCCATTTTGCTTTTGTTCATTAAAAACCAAATGACTGAATTGAGTGATTTGAATATAATCTGATTGTAATTAACAGGATAAGGTGATGCTGGGGTCAGACTATCCATTTCCTCTCGGAGAACATCACCCTGGAAAATTGATTGATTCGGTCAAAGAGTTCAGCACTGATTTGAAAGTATGTGGAATGATTAAATTCTTTTTTTTTTCTCATAATTCATCGCCTTATATTAATGTTAGTTTATTTTGCTAAAAAATCAACAAAGCAATAGTAAACTCATTGGTCTAATTTGAGTGTGAATTTATAGGATGCAAGTAAATTAAATTTTCTATTTCATAACGGAATTACACTATGAAATGCTTTTAAACAGTACAATCATAAAATATATCAGTAGTTTTATGCAATAAAATGCGAATATTTTTCAAAAAAATTATTTATTTCT
Organism: Boltenia villosa; assembly: GCA_031471845.1. NCBI lineage: Eukaryota > Metazoa > Chordata > Ascidiacea > Stolidobranchia > Pyuridae > Boltenia > Boltenia villosa. The sequence continues at coordinate 1,839 of JAUELA010091760.1, read as the reverse complement.
GAATTTTTATTTTCAAAGGACAAACTCTTGTACAAGAATGCTCTAGGATTCCTTGGCGTTGATGAGAAGCAGTTTTTGTGAAAAGAAGATGAAATTTCAGTAGTTGTAGCTTGATATTGCTTTGGGAGAATGGTGAAATCATAGCATAGTATCAATTCTATCCAACATAATTAGTTAATTTACAAAGGAGCTTCAACTGGTTAATTTGTAACGAAAATTAATTTCCTATACATGCAATGCCAAGGCAAATTGATATTCTAATCTGTAGAGTAAAATTTGTACAAATTGTATGTGAGATTTGAAAATGCCTCAAAAAAACTCCTCTAAAGTTTTGACATACTCAAATAGAATTTGATTTTGTTTAGACCTCCCATTTTCAAACGTTTTATTCTCGACTTTAGATTACATTCCTCTTAACTCTGTCAATCATGCAGAAAAAAATTACCTACATTGTGTCATGATTATACTTTCTTCAACATCAACAGTCTCACTGCCTCCTTTTTACCTGCCGTTATTGACACTCAATAGCATACTTTGAATTCCATATTGTGCTGTACTTAGACCTTATTTTCCAATTGAGATTCACCAGTTGAGCATTTTATAGCTTTGGTGAGAGTTTAATAGATACCAGTTGAAAATCTTTTCGACTTCATGGTGAGTAGTACCTTAAGTATGAATATTTTCTTGTTTATGTTTACTGAAGTCTTTGTATTTCGCTATAAAGTGGAGTCAAGAAATTGAATAACAACATATATAGGGGTGGCTTGTGAGAAAAATGTACAACAGAAATATGCAAGCTTGCAATTTAAACAATTTTATTATTCCTTGATTAGTGCTGTGATAAACTTGCCAAACATCATCTTTAGACATTGTGAAATTATTCGTTTGATTATATTGTAAGTTCCAATTCAATTTTAAATTTTGTATGCAATATTTCTTCAAATTCTTGACAAATAATGCAATATTCGATGCCAAATTATTGTTTGGGTTATTATAAATCAATATTTTTATCTGTGCTGTGATAAACTTGCCAAACAGCATCTTTTAGAAAAATCCTTCGTTTGATTATATTGTAAGTTCCAATTCAATTTTAAATCTTTGTATGCAATATTTTCTTCAAACAAATAATGCAATATTTGATGCCAAATTATTGTTTAGGTTATTATAAATTAATATTTTATCAAACCAATCATCTTTCTACTTTTATGCAATTTTTTATGTTTTTCTCGGTTCCGTATTTAGGCGTGAGCCGGTGTAATATTAGAATTCTTTATTATCGATCTGGTCTTTGCCAGTTTTGATAAAATTCAACAATTTGTTCTCAAAAATTATCCATTTGTTTTTATAATTTCCCTTTTTATCAAAACAGCTGGAATTTCCTTACAAGAAGTTTAATTTTGTCTGTCAATTGTTTATCTCCTTTCAATTTTATAATTGGTTTAAATTCTTCATCTTATATGCATGTGCAGGGTAAAAAGTACCTGCACCAGTCCCGTCTCTGTAGACTGTTATTGGTTGATTTATGTGTTTCAAATAGTGGAGGATTATAATTAGTGGTATTAAGTTAGTTAAGCAAAGGGTGGAGAAATTCTGATAATTGCATAATTTTCAAGCTTTATAATAGTAAAAAAGGGTTTCCTATTAATTGTGTGGAGGGGGAGGTCAAATCTTGTTTTTTACATCTTTAGAAGATATCTAAGATCCTTGAAATTCTTTTCTGATGTTAGTGGAATATTTGTTCATTCATCTATCCACAAGTAGATTAATTTGATGTTAATAATACTTGCAATACTGTCCGGATAAGCGTACTTAAGTTCCTGCAAAGGTGTTGACCAATTT
>JAUELA010091759.1:0-18948 GCA_031471845.1 Boltenia villosa | reverse complement strand
TAAATATGGCGTAGTTTGTCACTCCTATTCCTCTCTGCAGGGGGCCCCTAAAAGGTCGCGGCTGCCCTGGCCTGCCTTTTACGTTGAACAAATTTTGATTGTTACATTTTCCTTTTTAAATGCTTTGGGGTCCGCGAGGTATATCTTAGGAAAATAGGGGTCCACGGGCTAAAAAGTTTGGGGATCCCTGTGTTAAATGGTATAAACATAATATTCCAGAAGAACACTAGTTCCTTACATATCACCTAATAACGTTAATTGTTTGCGCTGTTAATCAATTCCTATACGTAACACCAATTTTTCGCACTTTCGTTTTCTAATGTAAACTGCCGCGCAAATATGCTGCTTATTTACCTTTTTCCGCAGATCTAAGCATATTTTGCAGATTCATCGGCGGACCATCTGCCGCAGATCTTGCGTGGGATCTGCACAGATTCTGCTTATTTTCATCGCCCTGAAGATATGCGCAGGATCTGCGACAGAGGATATCTGCGCAATGTGAACGCGACATCAGTTATCAATTATATGTTTAATTAAAATACATGCATGTCGTGTATATTAACAATAAGGAAAATATATGTTTTCTAATGTCCGCATTAACTTAACGAAACATTAAAAAGGCTTAAAATACAACAATTACCGTTACAGCTACCAGTAATCTTCTCATGTGGATATCCTATTCTTAGCAAATTTTTTTTGACCAACGGTAAACTGCAATTATAAACACAGGTACCGTGAGCACCTCAGACGACAATCGACAATTCCACACCGATTCAAATTGATTAATATGGTGCAAAACTTACAGGTTGTAGGGAAAAAAGACACAGAAACAAAATCACATGAGGAAATCACCAATCCTAACCTCCAAGCCCTAATACAAACCCCACCCTTCAAAATCTAAACCTAACCCACTTATCCTAAACCTTTTATTATGTGACTCAGAGTGTGATTACTTTTCCTGACTTTTTCCAAGCCATAACTGTCGACCTTTTCCTGTGACTCATTTTCGCTTACCAAACTATAGAACATACGCAATATTTAATGCATTATGCTCAGACACCAGAGTAGTGAACCATAAACAGACCTAATGTGCATATGAAGAATTTTAGTCATAAAGATACAATGTATATGCGGGAAGGTGTCCATCCGGTTCCATTTTGTACGCATAACATTACAATCACAGGACTTCTCTGAACTATAGGCATTTAATTTATTGTACTGAGTGTTTGCAATTGATCATTTGCATGAATTCTAAAATAAAGTTCAATTAGGTTTGAAACAAAGCCGTCTCAGGTTCAGCTATCAATTTTATACTTAATCAAAATGTATGCATACAGTGTATATTAACAATATTGGAAATATATGTTTTCCAATGTTCGCTTTAACTTCAATAACCTACAATTTTACATTCAAATCGAATTCAAATTGATTCATCTAATACATTTTTAGGGGGTCGGCACAACCTTTGCTGCTAGCTGCAATTTTTCACAAGGTAAAAGTTTTGCATCATTCCCCCACAAAAGGTGGTGATTGGTGGTTTTTCTTTTCGTACGTTATAAAAGCATTTAAAATCGAAAATTCCGTTTAGTCTACTTTCTCTTGATAGATTTCTCTCATGGAGGAGCTCGGGTGTCTTGCGACACAACCGACGTAAAATCTCTCATGAGATCTTCTAGCCTCGCCAGATGTACCAATATTCACGCGAGCTGCCTGCAATATCTCCGTCGGGCTACTCTCACCAATACGTCGACACGCTAGCGTTGCTCAGCGTTTCAAATCTCGTATCCGGACTCTACATTTCACACGAGCTCTGGACGCGTCACAATGACATAGGTTAAGCGTCGAAGGTTTCGCACTCGGGTGCTCAGCGCTACACGGCTTCGTGTTTGATCTTCCTCCCCGAGTTTGTTTCGGGTCTGCATTTTTCACGTGCAACAATGTTACCTGGCTTCACTTGGTTACTTCGGTAACTTCTCCTTGCGCACATGGGGTGCTCGGGTGTTTTGCAACACAGACGACATGAGGCCAATACATGTACGTTATTAGGGTTCACCCAAACTACCCCCTCTCACGCGAGTATCCTGGCACGTTGTCGCACGATTGTAGAACGTGCACGAGTAGGTATGCCGTCACCCTTTGTTATGCCGCTCTCGTGCAGGTGAGTGCCCGGGTGTCTTACGACACAGCCCGAGTGTTACTACTTAGACATGCACGTTACTACGGTTAATCCAAACTCCTATCTTTCACGCACACTTCCGGAATGTCCACTGCGTGATTGATTAGTCACGGCCAGTAGAGTATCCCGTCAGAGACGGTAATCGAGTTCATTATCTCACCCTAGGACTGTTGATCAGTTCCTGCTTCAGTTATACGGTTTCACCACGGACTGATGTTGGCACAACCGACGTGAAGTCTCTGGCAACGAGACAGTAGTTTTTTCGCCCTAAGCGACTCTCTTCACGCATGGGTGCCACTGCTGCTGAGTACGATGAATTAACCTCCGCCGACCAGCGACCTGAGCACCGACACCCTCAAGAGGTTCGCTTGCCCCCTTTCACCGTTGAAATCCCTTCACAACACTAGAATGGCGTTACGACTTCCGCAGAAAGGTGGTCATATAGTACATACCCTACCGTTTGTATGGAAAAGTCACAGAAGGGAAATCTCTAATCCTAACCTTCTAACCAACATCTCTAGTCATAACACCAACTTAACCTCCTGGAACTAAACCTAAGTCCGTAACATTGATCCACTAATGCTTACCCTTTTTATCATGTGACTAAAGTTACATAGATTACACAAAAAATCTCCAATGCATGTTCAATCCTCAATACTGATTCATAAGCAGATGGAAAAAAGAAACGAGTGCTGTAGCTATTGACTGTATAAAATCTAACAGCAGGTCATTGGAAAGGTTAATATAGGTGATTCACTATGGATGGAGCTCTATAGATCCTTGATTAAGTCCTCAGAAAGTTTCTTGCATTCACACAGAAGCTTGTGTTATTTTTCAAGCATTGAGTTGTATTGAGATCAATGTTAAGGAAAACTCAATGAAATCTGAATTTCCTTCTCTTGAGAACCAATAAATTAACAGACTGAAATTGTGAAACGCTTTGCATCAATTAATGAGGTGTAGTGGCTCTCTGGCGTCTTTAGCGATGTCATTCATGCTGTATTTTTTAATCTGAGCCGCGGCTCTGGTATGACTCACCTGTTAAAAACAATAATGATGATACATTCATAACACTTTTTCATTGTTTGTGTGTATGTATGTACGTATGTGCATGTATGGGTGAGACGGTAGCGATCACGATTCGATAGGACCTATGGTCATATGGACTGTGTTCTCATCGAGTAAGCTACCGCCCAGCAGGACGAATAAATATATTCATATAAGATTACCTATTGAGATGTACTTTGAACACTAGCGAGCTGAAGCCCAGTCAACTACAACGTGTAAAAGTAGTCAATTTATGTATGAAAGTTTATGTAGTAGCGTAAGTGAGAATTTTGTCACGATGTTGCATTATAATTTGCTAAATCAATTGAGTAACATATTTTATTAGGCTATAATATATTCTGTTACATTATAATTGTGTTGTTGGAGTTGAACTTCCATGACATAAGGTTAACTTCCTCTTTCTTACGAGATATTCGCAAGCCTGAACATTAAACTTTTTTGTGAAATTAGACCTGGAAATCGGGTCTTAACTTAAGCAAAAGCTTGTTTTCGGCGCTGGAATCGAATTGAAAATTTCTAACTTTGTCATGGAAGCAACTTCAAATCAGTTCGTTCTCAATCTGAGTGAACGTATCTGAGTAGTGGCTTTTCCATTTAATATCCTTTTAATTCAAAGAATATAACTTCTATATAAATGTATTCCTGATAACTATTCCTGAAATTTTATTGCAATATTCAAACTCCATGGATAATAAAATATTCGACTCATATCAATAAATATGGAATTGTTAAATAAAAATTCTCTGATTTCAAACTTTTTGTTGAATTAAAACTTTTGCTCTAAACATAAATATGTTCCATATTAGGCGGTCACATGCTATTACAATTGTAACTCGGTTGGGAGTTTTTTGTAAATATATTGGTGTAGGGACTTAAAATTAAAAAAATCAAGAAAATTTGATTTGAATTAGAAAAATGTGGATCATGAGTAGAGGAGAGGTAATAGCTTGAATGAGTAACGTCAAAAGATATATTTTACTTTCAACAATATTAATTAGTTGTTAAAAAATTTACTTCTGATCAATATTTTGTAAATAAAAAAAGTAGCAATGAATATAGTTAATAGTTATATGTAATTATTGATATGTTTTAAAAAAAAGAGGAAAAATAGGAATCATAACAACAAAAGCTAAATAATGATAATTTCAATACTTCTGTCAATTTCACATTTCCGCAACAAAATTCACTAATCGTTTTAAAAAACATGCCGAGCTGTTATACTAATTACTTCGATCAAATTTTATTACAAAACGACTTGATAAAATAAAGATCCCTTATTTAACTACAGTAAGGTCAATGTCAATGCTTTTACATCTATGTTGTGAAAGAAGTATCCGAGTTCATCACATGTTAGACGTAGATTGTCCAGCAGTCGAAGGTTCCCCAGATATTGTTGCATAAAGATTTATTTCTAAAAAAAATGTACATATATATATATTACATTTTATAGCCGCGGAGACAAATATACAGAGATGAATAATAGTATATTTCTTGATATCACCTTGTTTTGGTTGCCTTGTTGGCATTTCATATTCTCCATCTATTTCTTCTGTTTTCATAACTGGTTCGTAATCATCATTTCCTATATTTTGATATTTGCTTGGATAATTATCAGGTGCTTCGTATTGATTTTCAGCGTTTAAACTTTTCTCAGGTTCAGCAGCCACGTTGCTTGAGTCGGCAGTGGGACGTTCTCGTTCATTCTCTTTCCCCCTTTTTGTGTAACACACTACAAAGAATGTGACCACGAGAACTACGGCAATAACAACCGTGATAATGATTACGATGATCGTGGATGAAGATCCTGAAAAATAACGATCCTTTTTTCAATTCCGTCAATTCTGAAAATGCAAATAGTATTGAAGCCCTGTACTGTATGATGTGTTTTGGGCAATATTCAGTTAGATTCATATTGTAATTTATGAATATTGTGTTAGTGACGTATACAAATAAAAACATTTCACGTAAGCCTGAGAATTGTTGAAACCCTTAGCTTGAAAACTCCTCTATTTTTAATCCTGTTTAATGATGACTTCGCCCAGAGCTTGTTTCAGCAATAATCCTACATCAGGCCAAATACCCCTCGTTACCGAATTCCGAGATATAATCTGACAATTCCAAGATTACCTGTTGGTCTAGACTCATTTGAAAACTCCAAAGTAGGACTAGTTTTGAAGTCAATTCCAGATTCTGTAGATGATGCAGCCATGGTGAAAAAGCTACATGGATAAATGAAAAAGTAAATATATTTAATTATAAAAAAAATGATGAGGGAAACTTTACTTCACCTATTTTATTGATATTATTCTCAATGCTTCTGGGGAAAAGCTAATTCAACTAATGGAGGCTATTAATTCTCATACAGCTAATATTTAGGTGTACTCAGTTTCGTATATCTAACAAAAGTATAAACAAACAGAATTTATGGAGGAATCATACGTGTAGGTTTGTCCATCTGTGAGAGCCCAATTTCGTCCTCTGTAAGTTGTGCCACCGTCTTCCGCCCTCTTGCGTCGGTTGTTATCCACTTTCCCGTTTATATAACAGTTGGATTCCGTTCCATCTCCAAGTTTTGTGTCAAGATGTGATCCGACAAAATGAGACCTTAGGAAGAGAGAAACCGTTTGTTTGAAAATGACAAAAAAATCTTTTGGTTCACTAAAGACCCAGCTTGTACCGACACAGTTCGAAATAAGAAATGGTTTATACATAATCTTCATTCTAGGATTATCCCTTATTTGTTTAAATTGAGTGCTAGGTGATGCAGTAAAATAATAAAGTTATGTTAAGTATAGAAATCATCGAACGTGGTAATCAAACTAAATCGAACATAATTTCAATCCTATATATATCCATGTATAGGTCAAGTTTTGAAGTTCAAATTGTCAGGCAAAAACGTGAACGAGTAATAGTTCTGTTCTGTTGATATCTGTACATGGTGACTATGGCTAGAATCAACTCTGAGCTACGGACGTGAAGAATATAGATATTTATGAATAGCAGTTACTCAAAGTGAAAAGTAATGTATGAAATATGTACCAATGACTGTTGCTATGATAGCACTTTAGCCCCATAAGCCTACATGGTCTCATGAAATATGATAAATAAATTATGCATTTCTTGATTAAAATTCAATGGTCGATTTATACACTAATATACTGCATTGTTTGCAGCTTGCAATGCTCAAACTACCTTGGTACAGCAAGAGAAATGTAAACTGCATTTGGACTTGGTGCTTCGCTTTTAATGGCAGCGTCTTGTGCTATCAAGAGATCTTGTTCAGTGAAACCAGTAAACTCATTCGAAGAAGCTTCGCCCCCTTTCAAAACGACAAACATACAGCTGAAATGATAGTAATAATAAGAAGATTAAAAATATTTTGAATAATAATAAATTTGGAAAAAATTAATTTATGCTAGTCAGGTCACAACAACGAATATTCAAATGCCATGAGAATACAGTGTTTATATTTCTTTTTCATTTCAATACTAATAATTAAAATAGTGATTTGAAAGAAAGAACAATCTATTCCATGCAAGTATTCTAGATCTCAAAATGTAGACTCATAAGATTGATATTCACATTTATTTACTTGGCTGAGCAAAAAGATGAAAGTTGAAGATATGCTTGTCATTAAAAAAATTGGAAGACCATGGAATTCCGAATCACCTGATCGGTCCATTATCTTCAATTGGAATATTTATCTTGATATCTCGCGTCCCGCCATTATTCGGAGTATCTCCTATAATTTCTGAAATAGGTACCACTGCAGGAGCTGAAAATGAGATAAAAAATGCACATGTATGTATGTTTTGATGTGGTTCAAGGATATCTTCCCTCCAGGACAATTACCTTGTTTAAATTTTTCGGAGGTATTGAGAGCAATATTCCTTTAATAATTGTATTTCCATCCGTCATATCATAAAATATACAATATATGCGTAGGCTAATAACCTTCTCTATCGCTGACACAATATCCAACTGCAGCTGAGACGTGTCCCATTCCTGCGCAATTGATTGGTTGAATTTGCAGCGAATAATTTCGATTCGGAGATGTGTTGAAGGCGATGGACAGCTCATTATTTGATGTATTGAATTTTTCAGTCAATTGTGTGGAAATTGAGCTGGTGAGAAAGACTTGTTGAGATATTGCGGTGACCTGAAAGTAAATTGGAACAAATTAATATATGCGCAAAAATAAAGTGTTGTATCCAAACATTAAATGCATGTTGTTGTTGTTCCGTATAGATTCCTCATATGTGGATTGAAAATTGTAATCTTGCACCATACATGTCAATCATTTCATAATAAACCGTGTTGGGAACGAAGGTGATGTTGACAATTAAATGTAATATCGGGAAGAAACGGAAGAGCTACTTAATAAATGAAAAATTATTATCCTTTCAGACAAGATGCCAAATACAATGTTACATTACAATACCATGTATTATGAGGTTTTGAAGTTTAACTTAGGCATTATAATCGGAAGAAAATATGGCGGGAAAGTATTGAAAGTAGATATCCTCGATTTATCCATGTTTCTGACTTCATTTGAGTTATATATTTTGATTTGAGGTGGGTGTTAATTTGCCCTTGGTTACTTCAAAATTATGAACAGTTATTACTCACATGATATCCATATATTTCGCTTTCTTTTGTGTCATTTGGAGGCCTCCACGTCACACTACATATTTTATTCTGTTTAATATGATGAACGTTCGCTTCATTGACGCCGTTCAACACTGTGACACCAGTTGTGGGTACATTCCGTTTTGAAAGCGGTTGTAAGCAGTAACCAGGTGCAACTGATATCTGAATTGATAAGGAATAAAAAACGCATCTAAATTGTTTTAGTATTAGTTGTTATTGAATACAAATTGGTAAAATTTATTGTCAAATTTCAGCTCCTCACCGATATATTGTATTCTGTATTGGTAGCGAGGTTGGCAGCTTCGTATGTTTGAATTCCGTCATCTTGTGGTATGACGTCATAGGTAATTGCAGTTTTAGAAGAATTTGTTGGCGTCAATATGATCCTTTTGACAAAGAAGAATAAACTTCTTCAGCGGATTCATTAATTTAAGCTTTTTTTTTACTTTCAATACACATTCTCAATCGATTTGAAACTTTAGCTACGTAGAGATGAAATATGATGAAATACCTGATGTTGAATATAGCTCACGAATGCAAAACTTCCACACACACATAACGGGTCACATATTAGCCTTTAAATTCAACTATCCATCTTACTAATTAACTTAATTGCCACCCAAAACTCAAAATTAAATTTAAAAATGTATTATTTTATACAATTGGGCCTATATCTGAACATGGATAGTTAGATTATACATATTTCAACTAAATATTCAAAAAAGGTCTATATATACCTGTGCATTATACCGATAGCCTGAATATCAGGTTTCCAAGTAATAAAGATTCTTGAACTACATTCTTCTGTTTGGACATTCAAACTCTTAGGGAGACCACGAACTGAAATTTATCACACAGTTTCTATGAGTAGTATTTATATTGAACGGGGACTTGGATTAATGGTTGAAACAGTGCTTTCGTGAAGAATAGTTTGAATTCTACTTATTTATATTTTGAAAATGGGTTTCTTGGGTGATTTATTCATATGAATGGAAAAATATCTTCCTGGCTTAATTGGCAAACCACAGCTAAAGTGTGTCGAAGGCTCGAGAAATTTGATCATTTCACGAAAACTATGGAAGAGATCTTAGAAATTAGCGAACCCCTCTATTTTACATGTACAAGTTGACATAGCCCAATACATGTTTTCGGAAGAACTGTACTTCTAGTTTAACTATCGACTTCGAATATTATATTTTTATCATTGTTCATGAAAATATCAGTAAATTTATATTTACCTTTGGTTTCACATATGAAACGTCTAATACTGCACTGTAGAGTAACCCAATAGAAGTCACGAGCTCTGCTTAAGTATGCACAGTCGTCACCACTTGGTTCTCCATCAACCCATCCCACGTATTTTCCATCGACAATTCTTCCATTCGCGGTTCTCCAACTGAACATATAGTAAATTGAATCAGCTTAGCTTAATAAAGCCGATGAATTTTTTTTATTCTTTGCCATACAAAATTCGCTATTTCGGAATCAATCAATTTGGAAATTAGCAGTTCTCGTCTCATTCATTTAATATTTACCTCCCGTGCTTTGTCTCATTGTATAGAACGGTCCCATTCGTCCATTTCCACTGCTTTAATCCGTCTACAGTTTCCCTTTTCAGCCCGATATGAGCTGAAATATTTATATTTTCAAGTCTAGTTCTAAAAAATGTTCATGATGCCTAAAATGACGTAATTCTATTTAATAATCTGCCGATGAATATATGACAAGCCTTTTAACTGCACCCTTATTACTTGACAAATATAAATCGCCAAGTATATTGATCCTTGCCGTTATTTTAGTTATATGTTGAGTTATATGAGTTTTTTACTAGGAGGCACTTCCTACTTATGCCCCAGTGGTATAAATCAGCTGTGAATAATTGAAGAAATTAACATTGAAATACCGTATGTTCCACCAGGCCAGAGGTTTGTATTCGCAGCTAATACATCTTGCGTATCTTGGTCTGGAATTGTAGCAAGAGTTCCTCCGATGCTTTCACAGAAACTCTCAGCTCCTTTTCTATCTGGGTAGAAGTCATCTCGTGAATAAGTGAAGTAGCTGTTTCCATGATGTACGTCCTCTGTTAAAATAAAAATATTCAATCGATTCAAACCTTGTTTTGGATAACATGATTTCCTAGCAGGTGCGTCCTCTGTTAAAACGTATACAAATTTTAAATCGATGAACCAATATCAGTAGAGCGTTATGAATATGATTTATGTATCATGATAACAACACATTATACAATATTTTGAAATTTTAAAGTCCGAGCATTTCTAATACTAGGATTGATCTCTGCAAAATTTAAATACAATTAAAAACTTTCGGGAGATTCTGTTTTAAAGTGTGCAAATAAATAATTTTTAATCGCTTGATTGAATTCTTCAGGAAAATGTATTATTAGTTTCAGTAAAGGTCAGAGACTTGGATACGGCATTACAATTATGTGTCATTAACGAATTTATCACGTTAGTCGCTACAGATCTATTTTATCTATACATGTTGGAAAGCTTAATGCTAAAGGGTTGGAGTAGAAAGCGTATTAGAGAACATGCCTCCTCGCTGTTTACGGTGTTTGTTCAGTCAACAATTTTATGTCGAATATGATTGATATCATTTGTCCTGGCCGGACGACATTGATATATAGAATGATTGTTTGTGACACCAGGAATTCAATAGATGAATGACGTTATACTTAACGGAGAAAATACAAGATTTCCACTTCGAACTTACTTTTGTTTAATCCAAATCCGACATCTACGGATTTTCCAAAGTTATTGTTTCCATAGCAATAAACATCAATCGGTCCCAGGCATCTTGCAAAAGAAATATTCAAGTTGCTTGTCACGTGAGTAATCACGCCATCCATCACGGTTGAGCTGTTGATACGGAATAGTGAACCCGCCTCATTCGGATCGACGTCATATATTTCATCGCCTCTTCGCCACTTCCAATGGACTCCAGGGGCTGGATATCCTTCGAATGTACAGCTGATTTGTGCGATGTCTATATATTCAATATTTCCGCTAGGTGGAGTCGAGCTCAATAGATTCACACTCACTGATGTGGAAAAAGAATTGCTTCAATGAACTATCTATATATTCTATCATCATCGTCAGCATAATATTTTCTATCAAGGCCATTACAACATTAAATACGCCGAAGAAATTCTCATTTAATGTACAACTATTTATTGATGTAAGTCTTTCTTTTATTAAGCAAAGTGAATTGAGGGATGTTTCGATTTACACATTTTACGTTATTTAAAGTTGAAGCCACAAAAGCGATATAGTGAAATATGAGTACAATTTCTTATACTGTAAAATCCAGGAAGTAGCTTATGCGTAACACAAACCTTCCTATGCAGTAAAGTAAGATTTAAAATGTTTCATTTGTTGTGTATGCGGGTAGGTTTACCTCCGGTTTCAATATATACACATAATATTATTAGAACCTCGCTGACCTAAGTCACATATGATTTCAATTTATTTTTTCATGAATTTAAACGAAACGTGTTATATCCCAAAAGAGGAGAGCTCTATCAATTATTTCTGGTTAATATATGCATTGCATTTTCTTGATGAACACGTAAAAGTACATCAGAGGAATATCCAACAGCAATATTCAGATTAATTAACACACCTCGAAATCCAGCCTAAAATGCTTTATCTATTGATAAATGCTGAAGGGAATACCCTTAACAGATAATAATTGCAAATTATTGGACAATAATAAAAATGGTACAATTCAAGTAGTTATTTCCACCTCTAACTACTGCTGTTCTTTCTACTATGATTTCTCTTCCTTCCTCTCCAACAACATTACTTGCTCGACAAGTATAAATTCCTGCGTCTGATTTTACAGCGTATCCAACACGAAGAAGTGATCTTGCCCCAGCTGTATATTGCCATTGATATAATCCAGTTCCATGATTTGACTTTGGGGCTAAACTTCCATTCTTGTACCAAGCAACTTCTGGTTTAGGATTCCCTCTTGCCTGACATATGATTTGACCTCCATCATCCGTCTCTGGTACTAGGTAACTTGATGGAGTCAGAGGATCAATAGTTGCTGGAACTGGAATAAATAAGAAACTTAATAACCAATAGAATTAAATTATTTGAATGAGATTTAGGAAGAATCATTTATTCATTTTTAGTTCTTCAGTTAACCACACATGTCTTCGTGGCATTATGGTTTATCACTATTAAATCAAATGTAAAAATATTTGCAATTGTAATTTCCTGATATATTATTGACAGATAAATGCAACATATTTGCAACGTGGCTGGAAAATAAATCGTATATCCAACACTTTAAATCGCATCACCGTTCATATCACCATGCCTAAGTTAAATTTATATCGGAAGTCACTATTATACTTTCTTTTTGTCACCTTGATCACAGAATTCTCCATAGGACCCAGCATTGCAGATACAATTCACCTGACATCCTACACTTCTGCTGCATATTCCGTTGTTACATGGGTTCGGGGAACAAAGGTCTCCGACTGAAAAATATTTTATTGAGAGTGTTTTTAGTTTGATTGTGCCTCAGAAAATGAGTGGCACAACCGGGTTGAAATTGGTATCAAACTTTTTGGAAGTAAGGAAACACAATTTGAAATTATCGCATAATATATGAAAATTCTATACCTGGTACTTCACATACATATCCTTCAGCATAACTACATAATTTGTCAAACCAGTGAAATTCGCTCCATGGAGGTGAAGTCGAATAGCTTCTCCAAGTGCTTATTGTTACACAATTTCTTGTATCATTACCAGGCTTCCCTGCATCCCACTTGGAAAACTGTGAATCTGTTGATAGTGGAAGCTTGCTACCATCAACCCACATCCAGTTATTATTTATCTTGTGACCTCCAATCCATAGGAAGACATTTTTCTCGTAATTATACAACATGTACGCCTTCCTTGTCAAGAAATCCTGCGTTGCATTGTTTTTAACCATCGCTAACGACCCAGACATTCCAACACAAGTGTTGTTGGCATTTGTAAATGTTTCTCTGGCATCGAAGTTAATGTGATACTTGCATTGACCGTTTGTGAAGAATCTAATTTCTGTCAAAATAATAATGGCATCAATAAATACAATAATAAGATACGAAATATTATTGCCTAGTACTGCCTAATTATTATACTCTAATATCTAATAAAATTCAAATCCAATATTCACCTGTTGTTTCTACAACAGCAGGAAGAATAAAAATCCAAGTTAGTAGAATATTTAAAAGCATCATTTTTCTAATATGTTCTAATCTTTAAAATGAAGCATTTTCAATCTGAAAAGAAATATAATTTCATCTTGATCTGAAATCCTATATTATTTTGTTATTAATATTGCGAATAGTTGTACTGAAATTGATTGACGCTCTCGGTCTCGTTCGCGACTTGAAAAAAAAAATAACATCGAAAATATTCGTAAGAGTATTGAAGGGATTTATTAAATTTGAATTAAAACAAATATAAAGCTGTAAGCTGTGCATAATATGGTTCTAGGACAACTGCCCCCCCGGACAATTGCCCCCGGACAATTGCCCCCGAACAACTTCCCCCGGGACAATTGCCCCCGGACAATTAATTAACTGATTAAGAACTTGATCATTATGCTACTTCTACTTCACTCCATTACAAATAACGAAGCTTTGACTATAACTATTATTTAAAGCAAGTATCATGAAATCCTTTTGTGATACGAAACGTCATCAATTCGTTCAAGCTACCAGTAATCCTATCATGTGGATATCCTATTCTTAACTAAATTTGTTGTCCAACCGAAAACTACAATTATAAACATAGGTACCGTGAGCTCCGAAGATAATCGAAAATTTCACACCAATTCAAATTGATTAATATTGTACATAACCTACAGGTTGAAATCAAGAAAAGTGACAGAAAATAATCACATGGGGAAACCTTAGTAATCCTAAACATTTTTATTATGTGATTCAAGTTGTGATTTTTCCAAGCCACAACTGTCGACCTTTTTCCCATGACTTTATTACCGCTTACCAACTTATAGTACATACGCAATTTTCAATGCATTATGTTCAGACACTACAGTATTGAATTATAAACAGAACTAATGTGCTTATCAAGAATTTTAGTCATATAGATGCAATATATACGTGGGAAGGTTTCCATCCGGTTTCATTGTGTACACATAACATTGCAATCACAGGAGTTCTCTGAACTAGGTCAAAAAGCATTTAATGTACTGTCCTAATTAAGTGATTGCTATTTATTATTTGCATGGATTCTAATATAACGATAAATTCTATTTGAACAAAGCCGTTTCAGGCTCATGTCGCGTTCACATTTCGCAGATCTGCGGAAAAGATGTTTAAAAAGTCAAACAAAAAAACTACTACAAAATGACAATTTCAAATGACAAGAACAGTAAGTACTTCAAATCAACATATAAAAAATGTAAAAATAAGATAAATTTCATAAAACATTCGGATATTCTGTGTATAACTAGAAACACATAACCCAATATCGTTGTAATGTGAAATGTGATATGTAATGTGTATTCCTCGAATCATATATTTTTATTCAAAGCACAGACAATTCTCAATGCCCATCCCTAGGCATCGACATCAATAATTTCTCCAGGCCAACTTTAATCTAATGCTTGCTTACATAAAACATAAGGAAACGCATTATATATATCAGTGGCAATCTTTAATTTTATGTTGATAAATTATACTTTAAATAAGGTGTACGATTACCCGACCCACTCTAAGCCTGGACACATTTCCTAACTTGACCTTTATTCCTTTAGGTTACCCTAAGTCAGTTAGGACGCATGGGGAAAAGGAAGGTAAATAGAAAAAATAATAGTAGTTCATACATACATTTCACATACATAGGTCATTACATTTTATCTGAATAACTTTGATTGCTTGGGCTGTCAACCACTGTTCCCCTAACCATTAAGGCTGAAATACACGTACGCGGTAAACGCACGCGTTTTTTGGTTTGTTTCATTACCACCGCGCTGATACGTATGTAATCGAATTACGCGCGGTTGTAATGAAACAAACCAAAAAACGCGTGCGTTTACGCGTACGTGTATTCCAGCCTTTACGCTGTGCGCGCGCACATTCAGCTATGAAGCAGCGCATAAAGGTAATTAAAGAGCGCATATGAACACTCCACATTGAAATGAACGTTTATATTAATCTGACTAAACTAAAAATTTGCCGCACAAACTTTTTATTGCAGTCAAACAATTCCGCAGTTAAAGTTAGGCCTGGGGTAGGCAATTTTTTTTTCTCCGCGGGCCGCATGGAGCATGTGTGGATCTCTTGAGGGCCGCATTCAACTAAAATTATATTCACTAAATGTTAGTTCCATTCAAAAACCCAATTCTTATTCATGAAGATGTGTTTGCGTCAGCTACATCGTTGCGAAATCTCATTGTAGTCTCGTTAAACGCATTTTTCTATGGGAAGAATTCTGGACCACATATATTGATATCGCCTTGCGAGGAAGTTCGATGGCCGCGCAAGAAGCCCTCGCGGGCCGTAGTTTGCCCACCCATGCGTTAGGCGTATGCCAAAAAGTAGGTATGTAAATGGTATAAACATAATATTCCAGAGGAAGCCTAGTTCCTTACATTTCACCTGAATAACGTTAATTGTTTGCGCTGTTGATAAATTCCGAAATGTAACACCAATTTTCCGCACCTTCTTTTTCTAATGTAAACCTCTGCTCAAATCTGCTGGTCTGGTCCAGCAGGTGAAATCTGCCCAAATATGCTGTTGATTTACCATTTTCCGCTGATCTAAGCATTTTGGGCGCATTCGTCAGGCGGACCATCTGCCGCAGATCGGGGCTAGGATCTGCACATATTCTGCTTTGTTCCATCTGCCTTGAAGATAGGCGCAGCATCCAAATGCATGCATGCAGTGTATATTAACAATAAGGAAAATATATGTTTCTAATGTTCGCATTAACTTCACGAAAAATTAAAAAGGCTTAAAATACAACAATTACCGTTACAGCTACCAGTAATCTTATCACATGGATATCCTATTCTTAACTAAATGTGTTGACCAACCGTAAACTGCAAATATAAGCATAGGTACCGAGAGCTCCTTAGACGATACTCGACAATTCCACACCGAATTCAAATTGATTAATATGGTACCCTACAGGTTATAGGAAAATAAAACACAAAAAAACATGAGGAAATCGCCAATCTTAACCTTCCAAACATATCCCACTAATACTAAACCTTATTATTATTTGACTAAAATTTAGACTTACTGTGACTTTTTACCCAGCCACAACCGTCGACCTTTTCCGAGTGACTATATTTCCGCTTACCATTATATACGGAATTCCAATGTATTTTCTCAGACACTACAGTAGTGAACCATAAACAGACCTAATGTACATATCAAAGATATTAGTTATATAGGTGCAATGCATATGTGGGAAGGTTTCCATCCGGTTTCATTGTGTACACATAACATTGCAACCACAGGATTTCTCTGAACTAGGTCACAGGGCATTCAATCTAATGTCCTAAGTTATTGCAATTTATTATTTGCATGAATTCTACAAACACGTGTTCAATTAGGTTTGAAATGAAGCCGTCTCAGGTTCAATTATCCATTATATGTTTAGTTAAAATGTATGAATACGGTGTTTATTGAAGATGGGGAGAAGATGTTTGTTTTTATATTTACATCTTAATCATTTCATTAATTCTTTTGTGGATATTTATGTTGAAATGATTAACTCTCTCGGTCATCAGTACTCTGTGTCTATTTGTATGTATATATGTGTGTGTGTCATTTCCGTTGCGTTTTCATCACGAAAAAAATGTGCCCATTATGCTATGACTATTTATTGGTCTACGTGCATTTACGTTGCGTTTTTGATCACATTAAAACTGTCGTATTTGACGCACACCACGTTTTATTGTTACGTTTTATTTTAGGGCTGGTAAAGCCTTCGACCACTATGATCATTTATGCTATGTAAATTGTCAGATCCCAGTGGTTTAGTGCTTTGCTAAAGGGTACCGCGGTGAGCTCAGATATATTAACCTCTTAATAGTACCACGCATGTCCTTTTCCTAGCTTCGTAACTATATAATGTTGACATGCAAGACTTTATGCTAGCAACTGATCCGTCAATAGCAAACGAACTAGGGCATTCTCGATACCCAAATTTTACAGCCGCTATATTAATGGACTATACTACACATGAATATCACTTCTAAAATTTTACAATTTCTTCGAATGCCTTTATTTCCGAAATTACTCTTGAGAAGTCATTACAAATTGTTACATTGTGGCGGCTCACATACAGACGATGAAGAGCCAGTACACAACGTCGTCATATACACAAAACCGCAGCCGCATGTCGAGCCTCGTGATCTTTCCCGCTTTTGCGGTTGTTGTTTTAGTTGTTCTCAGTTATCGATAGACTACCGGCACACTTTCAATTGTTAATAAATTTGACAGTTTGATGTTTTGAATAAACATTTTTATCAGTGAAAACCGACATAGTTTCACTTCAGTGGTGACGCCAAGCTCAAAATCGTCATTTTGAGTGAACGAGCACGAAAAAAACAATGGCTGAAAGCAGCGTAGCAACAGTTGCGTTGGAATTGCCTACTTTCTGGACTAACAACCCCGATGTCTGGTTCCTGCAGATTGAAGCCCAATTCAGTTTGCGGAAAATCACCGATATAGCCCCTGGCATTCTCCGCGTCCTCGGCAATCTACCCACGACCGAAGTCAGGGCGAAACTTGCAAAGGACGTTTCGGTCACGGTTGACGATTTCCGTAAACTCGCGAAAAAGGCCGATGGAATTCTTGCTGCCAGGGGATTTTCGCTGACCAGCACTGTCCACAAACAACATTTCCCCGCAGCTCCGGCGACAGTTTCTACCATGGAAAATTCGGACGGGGAGATGGGATTTGATCTCATCGGATAATGTGCAACCACTCATACATTCGTGTGTGAAGTAACATAAAAAAAAATTAAAAAGGGAAAAAATAAAAGTAAAAAAAAAAATTCAAACCTTGCCTTGGCAACCGCAGCTCAACCCCAACCCGGGGCCGTCCATCAAACCCCAACCCAACCATGGCTCCGGATCGACTTATGGACTCTGCGACACACGCCTACCGCACCGCCATCAAACCCCAACCCAGCCATGGCTGCGGATCGACTTATGGACTCTGCGACATTAGTCTACCGCACCGCCATACATACATACCTCCGTTTTGAGGATGTTCCTTTCGGCAGTGACAAATTCACACTTTTCTGCGACGTCTCTATCGACACACACCTGGCAGGAAGCAACGCACTCGCATACATTTAAACCAAGTCGTGTGCACGCGTGCACAGTTTGATGTTTTGAATAAACATTTTTATCAGTGAAAACCGACATAGTTTCACTTCAACATAGCTTTTAGTCATGAAACGCCAATATAATCTAGAATTTTCATCTGTTACGTCATCGTGTGGTGACGTCATTTAGGATTTCATTAACACGGTTTTTGTGGCTACATGGTACAAGCTAGGAGAAGGAAACCCTTGCAATATATTTTAGTTCGATATCTATGTAATTACCGTGAAGGCACATTAGGGATATTTCAGACATGATGGTACTACATTGCCCTTTGACCCCAATCTCGAATCCATTTTTTACTTTACTAACGTACCGTTAGTTCTTTTCCTCGAGTGTCAGCTCATAAATGAAGCAAAAAGGTAATCTTAAGTAATCCTAAATGATTTATGGACCTAAGTGCGGGAATATACGGTAAGTTCATTGTAAATATGTTGTAGATCATGGTTATATGTAATAATTGCTAGATATGTGGCTAAAGTAACCTAATATGACGCAAGCTAATTGCCATGTTTTTTTTTAGTTCACGTTACCCAAAGGAAACAACGTTACTTTGTGTCTCAACAACCCTATAAATTCTTCGTTCATAGTATATTTTACATCATGGCCAACTGAACTTTAATGAATACATCATTCGACAAACTTTGGTTACTGATATCAGA
>JAUELA010091648.1:0-10171 GCA_031471845.1 Boltenia villosa | reverse complement strand
GTGATATTGACGAAATAATCAGAATTTGGTATTGTCATCACTACCTCATGATAAAGCATTTGGGCATAGGTTGTATTTGTGTATGAAATACTCTCATTGTTCTTGTTTTGAGCTACATGTTCTACCTGAAAAAATATACAAATTCATATTGATGTTACTTATTTTAGATTGTGGTCAGTTCTTTGTTTGTGAAAGGAAAATAAAGATTATAAATGAAAATATTAATCCTCGCTGATATCGAGATAAATAATTATACATCGAATAGGAATTCAACGCCGGCATTAATCATTTCACCTCTTCCTCGACTCGGATAGAATTTTGACACAGTTAAACAAACACAATAGGCCCTTTGGTTGACAGAATAACCCAACTAAATCATCAAATGATCGTGTCTATTAGATTGAGACTGAGAACATGATAATTAAAACATACGATCAAATTCCAGCATGTAGGCCTATATGAAATCGTACACTATCTAGAGGAGGTCCAGCGATTAACCTTGTGACATTTAGTATTTCGTGTCTCAACAGTTTAGAACTTTAATTAAGTATTTCCCAGATTATTCTTCGTTAAATGAAGAAATGAATTGTATATATCATCATGCATTTTATTGCTTTTTGCATAAATGTTGTTTCTTGCATTTTATTAATCGATGCGATACATAAAGATCCAATGGTTTTCGGTAAGACAAATTTCTTATCGATAATGTTTTTTTTTCATATCATTTAATCATTGTATATGCTTTACTTGGAAAAACTATTATATTTACCCAATATGAATTGATATCTTACGATAAACCACAACAAAATAATTTTTATTTACTTGATAACTTGATACATTGTCATATGTAGTTTCTGGTTCCATCCAAGTAACGTTGCAAATCATATTTTGTGAAACTGCAGCAACAGCCCTTGGGTCACTTGGTGTAGAAATCCCCGTTTTTACTGTTGTTTGTGATGTTGGACTCATTTTATTGCACGGTGTAATCGCGGTGACCTGTTGAAGACAACAGAATACATTAAATCGCAGTTCTATGTAGGCTTGCTCTTTTCATATTCATTTGCTTTGTTTACTCACTGTTACGTTGTATGTCGTAACTGGTTCTGTCTGTATTTTGATGCTTGTATCACTTGTATTCATAGCATATGAAGAATTATGATCCGACGTTATTTGCACGGAATAAGTTAAACTGCTGGTCCAATTCAATGGAGCTTCCCAGCTGATGTAACTGATGGTACCATCACACTCATCACTGCTAACTGTCAGTTTCTGGACTACAGGTGGATCTGAAAACATGATATACATGTCTTTGAAATGAAAGCGTCCATTTACAGTTTAAACTGTTTACACTATAAAATATAGTTTAACTAAGGAACTTTTTTGTAAATTTATATATTTCATTTCATAGACCGCATTGTAAACATGCGAAGAGCATTCGTTTTATTTTGTAACCCAAAAAATGTATTGTGTCAAGACCACATTATCCTGTATTTCATATGCGAAATAAATATTTCGATCGTTTTGGGACATGGGTGAGGAAAGTGCTGCCAATTTGAACAGTGATGTTGCATATGGTAATAATTTTCTCGTGAAATTAAATCGTGAAACACACACACACACACATATATTATATATATATATATATATATATATATATGAAATTAGTATACCACCGGGCGTAGTCGACCAATCCTTTCAATAACTTACACAACCAATACATACTTTTATTCAATATGAGCAGTTTGGGTGTAAGCTATATTAATCGGAATATTCCCAACTCTCAGTAAAAGTAGTGAGTCTCAGATAGACGTGTCTTCGCCCGTTCACTTGAATGAGTTATGCATTAAAAATATTGCTTTGCAATTTACCTTCAAATGTAATATCTATTGATCCAGAAGAATTTCGTTCTAATCCGTCTTCCAAAACATAATTTGTTGCAGAACAAGTAAAGATTCCTTCATCATCACATTTAGTAGAAGGAATAGTGAGTGTCATGGTGGTGAATACTTCATCGTGATAAACAATATCTTCTTGAACATCATCTCTTCCTGATATACTTCCCCAAGATATCTTAGCAGGGTTAGGGAATCCCCTGAATGTACATTCCAAACTTATAGAACTTCCTTCCGACACAGCATGATCGTTTGATTTATTGAATAGTGCTACAGGAACTGGGAATATTAAAGGAGAAAGAAGTGAGAGAGTCAAATCAAGACTTTCTTTCCTTATGTTAAAAAGTAACGGAATCATTAGTAGGCAAATTTAGATTCCTAAAAATAAAAGCAATTAACATATCATCAAACGTACTGTGCACAATCAACTCCATGGAAGCAGTTTTCTCCATCATCTCTGTATTATCATTCACGTAATTTTCTGCATGACATGCATAAGTTCCATTGTTTTGGAAAAGAATTTCTATAAATCAAAACAATTATTGTAAAATGAACATACTTTAACTATTCATTGATTTTGTACCTTTGCTAGGTTTCAACATCAAAGATCTGTTCGCACTAACGTCAGTAATTTCAATTGAAGTTTGGTAATTTATTGCACTTTGTTGGATATTATCATGTTCAACACCGATCGGTAAAATCCAGGTTATATTCGGAGAAGGATTTCCTGATGCAGAACAAACTAAATACAATTCTGTATCATTCTCTTCCTTGTATATTGATGATGGAAACTGAACAATGGTTGGTCCATCTATAATCATAGAATTAATTTAAAGCATTGATATAAACACAATTCTTATTAAAAGCGTGTTTCAAGTAACTTACCTTCTATGAATAAATATACATCAACCGACGCGAGTATTTCGCTACTTTTGGAGTTATCCACTATAAATGTATATGGATTTGTCACTGTTCGAATATTATCGGGATAAAATGAATATTGATAAATGCATTGGGTTCCATTGCGAGTGGCAGCTGTTAAAGTGGGAGAAGTTGGTTCTGAAACTAGGACACGAAGAGGATATCTTATCTCATGATTCACAACAACTTGTAATATTATCAGATAGTTGTCTCCGTAGACAATGGTTTTGTTCTCCAAAGGTGTGATTTGTAGCGGTTCTGTTTCATTCAAACATCCCAGAGCTAGAGTTGTAAAAAGGAAAAAATCGATCAAGTGTTTAATTTTTTTAGGCACGTAGATGTCGTCCGAATCACCACAAGTTGGGCGGCGATTCCAAGTTTCGGCAACCTTTCTTAGAAAACGGTAACCAGCAAATATATTTTATGGTTTTTGGGTCAAAGGTA
The DNA here is from genome assembly GCA_031471845.1 of Boltenia villosa. NCBI lineage: Eukaryota > Metazoa > Chordata > Ascidiacea > Stolidobranchia > Pyuridae > Boltenia > Boltenia villosa. Next base: position 6,914 of record JAUELA010091648.1, on the reverse strand, counting down.
TGTCGTCCATTAATAGACGCATCGCAAATCCCTAAATCGCAAAACAAAAACATCTAGTTTTCCTAAAAATTGAAGTCAGTTCCTTGTTTTATTCATGTTTGACAAAATTAGAAGTTTGAATGCGTTGCGAAGGGGGACATAATTGTTTGTCTCATTTTGAAAAGTATTATTCTTCAAGCGTGCATTTCATTTTTTTACCGATTTAACTCATATCAGGAATTCAAAATCCCACAAACATCGGACCAGATATAAAAAAGGACGCAACCATCGTGCAGACTATATAGATAACTGACCCCGGCTCCTTCTCATCCAAGCCGATATGTTATTCACTTACCTAAGAAACTCTGTAACCAAATTGCTCCCATGGCTAAATAGAAAATCCCTCCGTAAATCCTTTCTTGCCTGTTACATTTCATTTTGATGTTAATCATGCTTTGTATCAGAATATCTTTGTATGTCGTCACCTTTTCCAGTACTTCCACATAAGTTTTTACGTTTGTAGCTTCTGTGTAACCTCTTACACGAAATTTGGAGGTCTATACGTTTATCCAAAGTGTAGCACAGCCCAAATGATATTACATTCTAGTATAGGTTAATTAACGTGTAAGGATAATGAAATATTTATGTTTATAAATTAAAGGTCGAGAATTTAAAGATTACGGGTAAAATAGGATATAACTTGTTTTACTATTTATGGGTCAAAATGGGAGGTAAAATTGTTTATTCCTTCCGGGGAATCTAGGAAGTTTGAATTGAACCTATTTATGGTTTGTGGTGAACAAACGAGTGCACACTATTAAAACACTGAAAAACGGACTCCGGCACATCTCCAAATATAATATGAAAATAAAAAGTATCAAACTAATATCAATAACACAACTTGCCTTTTTACCAAAGTCGTAAATGTTCAAATGCATTAATGAATTTTGTATTCCGTATTTTACCTTTCAACATCCCATTTACAACATATATCAATTTTTCACCTTTGATAAATATAAGTTAAGAATAAATGCAGTACAAAATAGTTCAGTTATATTGATATATAATCGCAAAACGGGCCTGCTACCAAAAACATAAATTTAAAATATCTACTCAAATTGAACACAGTTCAACATTCCTCTACAGCTGTACTTTGCAAACTGAACATTCTAAAGCTGAAAAGGTGTGTACACCCAGACCGATTCAAGATCGAATCTTTTGTAAATACATATATAACCATCACTCCATCGCCATATAGCGGTTAATTTTTCTTCTCTACTTCAAGGACTTACAACTGATTTGGCTAAGATCAAGTAGGTCAATCAGTACGGTTATTTTTTGTTGCAGGCGTAGAGGTTGCAGATGTTGAAGCTTTGACTATATTTTACTGAAGAATATTGATTTAAAATGTGGGTTTGTCGAACCCTGCACTAAACCATATATAAAGGCATTTTAGACATTAACAAGATTAGCACTACAAACAAATCCTCAGTTTACTTTTTAAAATATCCCCTTTTCTCTGAAGCAATAATCGAACAGAGCTAGTCTGGAGCTCGCCTGAGTACACAATGCGATGCTACGAGACGGTTTTTATCTGTTCAGTACTTTTATAAATAATGCACTCGCCAGTCATTTATGAGTGATTTTATTTTGTTGTAAAATTGTGAAAGTAAATTTAAATTTCAGCAAGATTCGACATTAAATCTAAACTCAAGATATTGGTATCAGTGAGTTATCAACCGTATACAACATGAGACTCCGCAGGACAGGATAGAGTTGCAAAAACTACCAAGCTCAGCAGGATTTATGGATTTAGGTTCATGAATAAGAGAATGATGTCACGATTTATGAGGCTGTAATATATCATTGTTACTAGATATTGGAGCTATTTTATCCTTTATATATGTTAGAATGCTTTTATGTCGAAACTAATAGTTGTAGGTAATGTTTGAGGAAGGAAGTTAATTCATCTCAAACTCATCGTCTACTGTAACATGAAATATTTTCGCAGGCCAGAAGCAGTCGTAGGAAACAGAAAGTTTATTTTTCCAGTGCAAATATTGCATTCAATGATTTGCAAGTAGGATAGAGAAAGGGTAAAGGCGCAAACAACTATGGCATAGTGGTCGAATTGTGGGGACATTCGCTGGTACTTTCTTTTATCAATTCTAATAATCCTATAATGTTGATATTTCATACGTTTGAGATGTTGCCTTTATGTTGGATGAAACGAAGCAAAAAAATGAAATAAGGTTAGATGTTTATATTAAAGCCTAAATTTTGTCATCGGGCGAAACCACGTAAACCTATTAGGTATTTTAACGGAAATTTCATTGATGACATGGAAAACCATATGCGTCCTTACGTTAATGCGTTGTCCGCAAATGTAATTTACGTTGTATATAACTTTAACTCAGAACCACCAATTGACAATTGGTATTTATTATATAGATACTTGCGCATTATTTAGTGTTAAAAAACAGAATATTTGTTTGTGGTGAATTTGTTTATGGATTATGTGGTTTTAAAATACTAATCGACAAAAATATACTGACATTGAAAATCAACTATTACCTCAACAGGTGATCCCTTAAATTTATCAACAATTGAATGAGATACACGATGATGCTAAGATATTCCATGCAACTTGTATATTTCATGGTTGCATTACTCAAGTCAGGAGAATTTCCAGGTGAGTGGAATACAGCTTCCGTCATGAATATTGTCATTTGCGTATTACTTTACGATATCCAATAATTTGTCATTCAATAGCAAAATCAGCGTGTATTAAAACAGTTTTTATTTCTTTCAATAAAGTACTAGGATGTTTGAATGAAACAGAACCGCTACAAATCACACCGGTGGAGAACAAAACCAATATCTACGGAGATACCGAACTGATAATGTTGCAAGTTGTTGTGAATCACGAGATAAGATCTCCTCTTCGTGTCCTAGTTTCAGAACCAACTTCTCCCACTTTAACAGCTGCCACTCGCAATGGAACCCAATGCATTTATCAATATGCATTTTATCCCGATAATATTCGAACAGTGACAAATCCATATACATTTGTGGTGGATAACTCCTCAAGTTTGGAAATACTCGCGTCAGCTAAAGTATATTTATTCATAGAAGGTAAGTTACTTGAACGAATCCCGGACATTTAGCCAACCGACATTTCCCCATCGTTTGTGACGTCATAACAGAGGGACATTTTGGCAACATTGAAAAAATAAAATTTTTCTTTGTGTGTCACTAACTCTAAACCTTACACTAACCCTAACCTTAACAATAACCCTAACCCTAACCCTAACTTTAAGATCTAATTTTTTTTTAATTGTGGCGTAATGTCCGTTGGCTAAATGTCCGGATACCACTTGAAACGCGCTCTTCATAAAAATTCGGTTCATCTTAATGTTTCTATGATTATAGATGGGCCAACCATTGCTCAGTTTCCATCATCAATATACAAGGAAGAGAATGATACAGAATTGGATTTAGTTTGTTCTGCATCAGGAAATCCTTCTCCCAATATAACTTGGATTTTACCCATTGATGTTGAACATGATAATATCCAACAAAGTGCAGTAAATTACCAAACTCCAATTGAAATTACTGACGTTAGTGCGAGCAGATCTTTGATGTTGAAACCTAACAAAGGTACGAAATCAATAAATAGGTAAAGTATGTTAATTTTACAATACTTGTTTTGATTTATAGGAATTATTTTCCAAAACAATGGAACTTATGCATGTCATGCAGAAAATTATGTAAATGATAATACAGAGATGATGGAGAATAATGCTTCCATGGAGTTGATTGTGCACAGTACGTTTGATGATGTGTTTATTTCTAAGAATTTAAATTTGCCTACAAATGATCCCATTACTTTTTAACACAAATGAACAAACTTTTTTGTCTTTTATTATTCCCAGTTCCTGTAGCACTATTCAATAAATCTAACGATCATGCTGTATCCGAAGAAAGTTCTGTAAGTTTGGAATGTACATTCAGGGGATTCCCTACCCCGGCTAAGACATCTTGGGGAAGCATATCAGGAAGAAATGATGTTGAGGAGGATGTTGTTTATCATGATGAAGTATTCACCACCATGACAATCACGATTCCTTCTACTAAATGCGATGATGAAGGAATCTTTATTTGTTCTGCAACAAATTACATTTTAGAAAATGGATTTGAGCAAAATTCTTATGGATCAATAAATATCAAATTTAAAGGTAAATTGTGATAATCTTGTGTCTAAGAAGGCTAATATGACCAAAACTTGCCAAGTAAGTGAGCAAACAGATGAGAAGCTATGCTTTTAATGCATAATCTTACCTCAAGCCGTGATCACAAAATTATCATTATTTTGCAGATGAAACACGAAAGTTTTTTTAATCTTACTAATTAAAACGTTTACTGAAGGTTGGTTTTCTCTACTACTCCAAAGAAATCTGGTAGACTCAACCCAAAGAATTCAACACCATTGCTAATCATTTATTTAAAAATATCTTGTGTGATGTTGATCATATGGAAGCTTTCAACTCCAACACGATGATCAGTCATATGTTTTCAGATCCTTCGCCAGTACGCAACTTGACAGTAAAAAGTGATGAGTGTGATGGAACCTTTAGTAACATCAGTTGGGAAGCTCCGTTTGATTGGCAAAGTAGTTTAACCTATTCGGTGCAATTATCTTCGGATCACAATCCTTCATATACACTGAATACAAGTGATACAAGCATTAAAATACCGACAGAACCAGTTACGACATACAACGTAACAGTAAGTGAACAAAGGAAATGAGTATGAAAAGAGCAAGCCTACATAGAACTGTGATTTATTGTATTCTGTCGCCTTGAACAGGTCACAGCGATTACACCGTGCAATAAAATAAGTCCAACGTCACAAACAACAGTAAAAACGGGAATTTCTACACCAAGTGAACCAAGGGCTGTTGCTGCAGTTTCACAAGATATGATTTGCAACGTTACTTGGAGGGAGCCAGTAACTACCTATGACAACGTATCAAGTTATCAAGTAAATAAAGTCCTGCATAATTAACATAAAAATTTCGGGGAAAATTAGTTGTATGGCATTTTGTGTTCGCTTCAATTCTCATATGAATTAATGGTGGCCACAAAATCTAACTTTAGTTAAAAATATTTCCACGTGCTACATTATCAGTTCAATAATTTTCCATTTTTTTGATAATTTTTTGCCTTTGATTTTGCCTTTTAACCCAGTTATACAGAGGTCAGATTTATTTATTTTTCACGCCAAAATGTTATCATATGGTGAAGAAGGTCAGAGAATACAGAGGGTGTGATGCAAAATAAATTCAGAATATCATTTATCACGTTATGAACCATCGTATATTATCATAAACTGACTATAATATTGCGTGATATTTAATCTAATAATATCACACATCATTTTACTTTGTTTACCCGGCTATTCAGAGGACAGCATTTCCGTGCCAAAATGTAACATTATGTGTATTGCAGAATGAATTATCACAGCATGAACCCTCGTATATTATCATAAAATTACTCTGATACCGCAAAAAGCTCTTGCCAATATGGATTCTTTAAGCCATTAAGCTACCTTCATTAAACACAAAATTGCACAGAATTGCAAATGTTTCAATCAAAGACTTATTGCGTTATAATATAATTATATGATTGAAACTTGAAGAAATAATGTAGAATTGTTAAACTTAAACCGATAACTAAATTTTCCAGGTAGAATACGTTGCTCGAAACAAAGGCAATGGTATTTATTCACGGACAAATGCAACTAATGTTCAAGCGCTTTATCATGAGGTAGTGATGACGATACCAAATGCTGATTATTTCATCAATATCACAGCAATCAATTGTGCTGGGGAAAGTAAACGTGCAGCAGCTAATGGAACTTGTTTCACCGATACAGATGGTAAGTAGGTTATGGTTTGTTTTAATATGTCATGATTTCATTCATATTACCATCATTCTATTCTGAGTGAAATTTTGAAGGCTAGTTAGTAATCTTGAAACACAGACTTAAATCCTTTTTTATTTTCATGAAGAAAATTTTGTTTTTATCGTAGTTCCTTCTGAAGTGCCAGTAATCAATTTGTCGTCTGATCAAACTAATGAGTATAACACACCAGAGTTCGAGACCAATAATGGAATGATCGAAATAATTATACCGGATGTCTCACAAGAAAATGGAAAAATTAGGTATTTATTATAGTTGATCAATAAATTCATTTAGATTCTAATTTCCGACATTTCTGTAATGAATTGTGTATTGATTATATGTTTCAGCTGCTATTATATTGTCACGACGAGATATGATGCACTTTATAACACTCCCAATGATACAAAAAGGACCGAAATAGATGCAAATAACCTGTCATCAATAGTAGATGCAAGTACAGTCGATATAGAAGATGGAGAATTGTATTTTGCTTTGGCGACGAATTCGTAAGTAAATAGATAATGTCATGTCCAATCATTAACTGCTTCTTACTCGATCGATAGGGAAATCACACTGTTTGGTTGATTGTTAAATCTGTTCCTATTTACCTTCTTGTCGTAAAGTATGACGTTTTATATTGTATATGGTAAATGTGAACATATAAATGTATAAAGTAACTGCTCAATCTATTCAATCAAACCCAAATTACATTTCAGACCTGGGACGGTCATAATAGGAGATGGAAATGAGACGACGTGTGGCAACTATGCAAATCGGCTGCAATCTATTGATACCTCTTTTGAGGTTACTCGTGGTAAAAATGCAGGAGTCAATAGACAAATTATTGCATTGAACCGAGTTTTGGAAATTGATCGCTCGTATGATATCTTTCTTCTCACAACTGTCCCTTCTTTGATAGATCCTGAAGAGGTAATACATTGTATATTGCACAGGCTCACATATAACAT
>JAUELA010091537.1:0-10174 GCA_031471845.1 Boltenia villosa | reverse complement strand
ATTTTAAAAAATATTCAAGAATTATTCGGAACCAGTTCGAACGGTTCAAATATATTAGGAGTCGGAGTCGGTACATTCTTTCCCGACTCCGACTCCTGTCAAATTTGCTCAGACTCCGACTCCATAGCCCTGCTTAACCGTTCATATAACTTTAACTAATTTAACCGATGCTACATTTAAAACGCTAAAAGGCATCAGTAATGATTAATTGTGACAGTAATATAGTATATACTGCCGCTGCGTTTCCTGAATCAACGCTAAATATCTTGGTATGACAAACTCGTCATTTGAGTATCAGCATTGCGTTCAAAAATTGTTTTGTTTAATCAATTTAGAACAACAAAAAAAAAAAAAATAATTTGGCCTGATCTGAATTAGTATCCCAATAATTATAACCATTAAAATGTATAAAATTATCACCATTTAGAGGTATAAAATTAACGGTTGACTGGTAAGATTTTGAACCAGTTAACCGTCTTTGAAAATGACGGAAATTAACAGCCTATCATCGACCTGGGTTCATTCTTTTGTGGAATTTCAACATATCGATGGAAAGAACACTTGAGATTTAATTTATAACTAGACAGACATCTGTTTGAAGTGTCTTGTTCAACAATTGAAACAATTTGTGAAAATATAAGCTAGATCAGTGCTTCCCAACCTTTTTCAGTTCGCGAAATTTTATTGCCATTTTTTTGTGCAACCCACAATGAGATATTAATATATGAGAGAAAAAAACAATGTATCCACATGCAATTTACTATTAATGCGAAACTTGAGCTTGCAAATTGGATATTATCATATCAAATCGAGGCTTGATAGGAGACAAGCTCACACGCAACGTAGCAAATCATTGGACACAAGATTAACAATTACACAAACCAGCGTCTTTGCCAGTGTCAATCCGAATTCAACAAATTACTAATCTGCCTAGTAGTCTACCTACACTTTCCAACATGTAGGGGCGTACTAAAATTGTTAACGCGACACAACGCATAATTCTAATTTTTACATATTTGTTACATTGTTGCATAATTGTTACGTAATGATAATGGAACAGTTTCCCGATCTAATCGAAAAACTGTAACATTTATACTTAATACTTCGCGACCCACCTGAAATAGCACTGGTGGGTCGCGACCCACTGGTTGGGAAGCACTGAGCTAGAGGAGTCTCAATATGCAAAATGAATGGAAACAAAATTGGAAAGGAAATGAAACTATCATGTCTATAATGAAACTATCATGGTTGTAATCATGATCTTCATAGAGTTAGCAATCTGTGATTGTAATCATCTACTTACCCTCAATGGATTCTCATTCAGGTACGGTGGTTCACCTTCGATCATTTCAATTGCCATGATCCCCAAACTCCAAATATCAACCTGGAATAATCAAAATGGGGAAAATATCATTATGGATTAAATTAAATTAAAGTGTTCGCCTTGTTCTAAAATCTTGGTCCGTTTCACTTTTGATGTTTTCAATTAATTTTAAAGTCTAAAGTGGGGTTTGTGTTTTGTTTATGAAATACTCTTCAATATTTACTTGTCATTTGCATCCTAAATTTTTCTATTACCGTAATTTTCAGTGTATAATACACACCCTTGATTTGTCACCAAAATATTTCAGATAAAATTTGAAATTCCTTATAATGCGTATTATACACGGAAAATTACGATGTGTTGTTAATTCCATAACAGTAATAAACTACAATAACTAGGTGCAAATACCAGAGTCAATCCAGAAAATATTCCCCTTAGAGAATATTAAGATAAAACTGTGTTTCTTAATAAATGTTAACTTACCTTCGGTCCATAAGCCTTCCTGGTCACAACCTCTGGCGCCATCCAGTATGGTGTTCCAACCATGGTTGATCTTTTGTTCTGTTCAGGAGTGATTTGAGCGCAGAAACCAAAGTCAGCTGCGAAGATATGAAATTATTTTGTCAGTGGATCTTGTTTGTGAGTTGTTGAGAAGATATTGTGAAGGTGTGGATTTGGACACAAGATATAAAATGAGTATGTTAGTGGATAGCGTTCATGAATTAGGATTAATCTATGGGATACAAAATTTTTTGAAAATCTTACAATGTCGTTGTTTTAAACCAACTAATCAACTTAAAAAGCTTTTTATGATGACAACCAGGGCTGTTAAATGGTCAACGGTTAATCTTGACTGTTGACCTCGTTGGCAAACCGTTCATAAAATTGTAACCAATTTAACAGATGCTACATTTAAAATGATAACACGAATTACGTAATGATTAAATGCAAAAGCAATGTACTGCTGCTGCATCAAGTGATCATCAAGTGAGAATGCAAGGGAAAGTAGTATTCAAATAAATGTCCTCATTAAAATATCCACTATTAGAAATATATCAACAACAGTTGACAGGTAAGATTGTGTACCAGTTAAGCAGTCATGAAAATGACAGAAATTAACAACCCTGATGACAATTACCAAATTCATGAATATATATATGATCAAAAAAGTCACCAATTCTCCTCAAACTTCAGTAATTATTGTATCTAAAATTTTGACAATTTAGAAAAATACTATGTTGTATTCAAAATACTTGCATTCTCTCTAAGGTATGCGCGTGTGCGCACGCATACCGTTTAGAATTGAGGCACAAAGAAAATTCAACGGCGCACATAAACAATTTATTGTGAAATAAACTTGTCTTATATTGCGTGTATTTATTATTATTACACCAAACATCCACTCTGGAGGGCAATGTAATTTAAGCATTCAAATTGTAAAATGCCTCTTTCATTCTTTTCCAATATTCAAAAAAATGTCAGCTTATTTCAGCTTTTCACAGACAAAAATCTAACACACAAAGAAATGAAAATAATAGAAAGAAATAGAACATTGTTTGTGATCAATAATCAATATCATCTAAATATATTTCTTCCCTTGGGCTATCTACAATGATAAAAAGTGACATGTAGCATGTATGTGTCAGTTTGTTGTTGAACACTACATAGTAGACCACTTACTCAGCTTCACGCTTCCTTGCATTCCAAGGAGGATGTTGTCGCTCTTGATGTCCCTGTGGATGACGTTGCGACTGTGCAAGAAGTCGAGAGCTTGGAGACACTGGAATAAAGAAGTTTTCTGGTGAAATAGGGCATTTTCTATGATAAAATTTACTCTTTGAAGTTGATGTAAAAAGAAAATAACTTTCTAGCAAAAGAAAATATTTTTCGACACTTAATACAGGCAGGGCACAGTAGAGGAATTTCGGGAGGCCTCTCATTTTGACAGGCTTGGCCATTCGAAGCCTTTCAAAACTGTTGTTTGGCCTGTTAAATTATTTGCCTTAAAAACACTGGATAAATGCGAAGAGGCGTAATTGCGAGGAGAATTGGCGTGCAGAGAATGTTATTTTCCTTTATAATGTCGCTTGTTACAAAAAGTAAATTGAGGACGTTCATTGTTCGAAAAACGAACTTTTACGTTCATCGTATGGAAAACGAACTTTTTCAATCCAGTTATTTTGTGTCCGGTTTAAATTCGCATTTTTTAGCCGGTCATTTTGACAGGCGTCAAAGTATTGTTATTCTTTGTTGTACAAACATTTAGTCTCAATATATAGCTAGAGTGCATTACTCTCTTCACACAGCATTAAAATTCAATTTAAAGTTTCATAATCTGCAGTATTTCAAACGACCACAAATAATCTTGTCAATCTCACCTCTCTGCAAACTGCAGCGATCTGTCCTTCATCCATACAAGTCTCAGTGACAACATCTGTAAGTGAACCTCCAGCCAGATATTCCATGACAACCCATAGTTCATCTCCCTGAAAAATTATCATTGTAAAAAAAAATAGTGAGAAAAAAATTATTATCGTAAAAAAATCCTACTAAAGAGTTCTAATTGTCAATAAACATCCATATTTATTAATGCTTCGTATGAAGAAGCTAGATGTCATGATTTAGCAAAAGCTTGTGAAATAATAGTCTTTAAGCTTTGTGCAAACAAGATCATGTGTTATATTATTTATGAATTAATAATTCTTGTTTGAGCATCCTTGTCGCTCATGCTGCAAACGGATCCACAATTAGAAGGAAACATAGAGAAAGGATAAACAGTTTGCTGCATGACATTGCACAACTCTTGGCATGTCCATAATCACCGTAATTTTTCATTGATAATTAAACATTATTTTCGGTCAAAATCTTAGTCATTTTGAGGGATGCGCATTATACATAGGTATAAGGAATTTTTATCAATTAAGCAATTTACCTCAAACTTGACAAATCAAGGGTGCATAATATACACAGAAAATTACGGTACTGAGATTGTGCAATTCATCACCAACAAGCTTGACATCTATTCACATCAATTACAATACATACAAATTTTTTTTGTAGAAACAGATTAAGCTTTTAAATCTCCACTTTCAACAAGAGAAATGTGCCTGCGACAAGGATTACATTGATTACAATTCACAAGGTTAAATATTTCAGGATTATACAGTGCAGAAGTGCAGACTGTAACTCCTTTTTTCTATATGAATTCATTTAATTATCAAACAGGTTAGCAATGAAGTTCAAACTAGAACTGCGCGTGGAGCATACAAACTTGGCGAATGGTCAAACCTTGGACTGAGAGTTTGTATTGATCATTGCAGAAGACTTTCATTGAGCAGTTGCAGAAGGCATTTAAAGAAATGGTGAAAATTTCAAAGAGTTATTGTGACGTAATTTGCAGTACAAACGTATGACGAAATTCAAGCCATTTGTAGTATAGTGCAGGCATGACACATATGCGGCCTGCTGGACGCATGCGGCCCATTGCAAGTATACTTGCGACTCGCACAGACGATTTTAACCCTTTCCGCTCATATGTCGGGACTCGGCAGACATTATTAATTTGTTGTTCCACTCACATGTCGGGGTAACCCAACATAACTTTAACCGTGTATCTAGTAGCTCGTATGGCGGGTATGACTCGCCAAAACCTAATAAAAGACGTAATAAGACAACCGCTTGAATTACGGTTAGCTACAGTTTAAAATGGCTAGTGCTCCTCAGACTAAGAAAAAAGGAAGGTGAACGAAGAAGGGTGAGTGTTTCAAGAAAAATGGGAATTACAGTATTTTTGCACAGAAGTGAATGGAAAGGCCCTCATGACAACACAAACTGACTCCTATAGCTCTCGCGGGACTCTGAGTTTGACATGCCTGGTATAGTTAGTTAATATTGCGAGTGGAAAATTTGGGAATGCCTTAGTTCGGTTGCTAATGAAAGAATAGTGGATAGCATAAATTCTTGAATGACGTCATTATAGAGTGACGTAGGCAACTAGGCATACCAAAAAGTATAGGCGGAAGAAGAAGCGAATAAACATATCTATATTACTTCTCATTTGAACTAGTTTGATCAAGATTTGAGTGAGTTATCGTGCCATGCAGATACTGAAACATAAAAACGAAATATAAAAAAACAGCCGACCAAGATATGCACGCATTCGATAAGTTAATATGGAATTGTGGATCGACTCGACTATAAATAATTAGCTTTCAACGGTGACGACGGTGGCAGATATCGAGAATACCGCAATTGGCAGATTGTCAATCAACAATATCTCACTTTAAGATAGGAGTCGAGGTAGTTGACGATGTTCTGGTGTTTGTTCTCGCGCATCACAATGATCTCGTTAATTATCAGTTCTTTCTTCGGCTGTTGCGTCAAGTTCATCTGCTTTATCGCCACCTGCTGGCCAGTCGAGATTTCTTCCGCAGTAAAGACAGTGCCTGAGGCTCTAAGAGAAAAATAAATCGATTGAGTTTTTCACAAGATCAGTCATGCATGAAAGGCCAAGATCAGTCATGCATGAAACATAAAACCTCACCCAATCAAGCATAATAATTAGGCAGCCATGCATAATATATGCATCTAGTGGCAAGATATAATTTTCAATTTTTTGTGGTAAGATATTATTTCAACATCTCAGTTCGACCATGCTTTTAATAGACCTACTTGCATGAAGATTCATTTTCAAAATCAAGAAACTTACCCTTGTCCAATCTTCTCGAACTGTGTGTACTTATTCTCAGGATTCCCAACACTGACGATAGTTCCTGCAGAAACAAAGGTTGAACATATTCATATCCTGTTTTAACACACTCATCATAAGGAAATGGAATAAAATGTCAAATCTGTGCAAGTAGAAACGATAGAATCAATCCTCAGTAGCATGAAAGCCATGAATAATATAAAATATCATATATTTTTTTATTCTTTATTACATTTTTGTCAATAGACCTAAATATATGTGCTGGAATCCCCTCCCTTTCTAATATTGAATGAAGTCTCCCCGAAATAGTGAGTAATTAATAGTCATGGTTGTCACTACATTGCATCTTGCAATGAAATAAACCATTCATTTGTTTTAGTTTCATGCCCTGCTTTTCTATACTGACCGATGTTTTCAAAATTTTGTATTATAAAATAACGAAAAATAAAAATGCTATCTACATATCTATTTTTAAATTTGGAATATCAAAATATAAAACTGCTAGAATTTCCAGGGGTAGATTCAACAAATACATCATAAAATCACAGATAATGAACTCAGCATCATATTTGTGCAATTGATTCTCAATATCGACTTGTTTAAAGTTCATTCAGTGCAATGTAAAAGCCAAAACAATGTTCAGATTACATTACAGAATCAAATGAAATATTGATTAAGAAGTAGACGGGACCACAGCTTGTTCATGTGAACCGTAATGTAAACAATGTCTTCAGAGCACATGCCAAATGGCATCGCAGTAATATAATACAGGGCACAATAGAGGAATTTTGGTGGGCCTGTCATTTTAACAGTCTTGGCTAGTTGAAGCCTGTCAAAACTGTTGTTTGGCCTGTCAAATAATTCGCCTTAAAAACACTGCATACATTAGCTTACCTTGCTACTAAAATAACACAAAGGTAGAAAACAGGGGGAATATAATGTATATAAATGAATTTGTGTGAATACACACTAGGCGTTCAGATAGTTACAAAAAGTAAATAGAGGACGTTCGTCGTTTGAAAAACGAACTTTTACGTTTATATTATGAAAAACGAACTTTTACAATTGAGTTATTTTGTGTCCTGTTTAATTTCGCATTGAAAACACAAATATTCCTGCCATTTTATAGCCAGTCATTTTGACCGGCATCAAATTTTGACGACTGTCAAAGCCTTCAAATTGCCAGTCATTTGACCGATGACTGGCAGTTATTTTGTACCCTGATAATATAACAGTCAACAACAGCCAGAGTGTTAGCCAACTACAGCTGGAAGGTAAAATAAATAATTTGGATAAGATTTTTAGGGGCTATTTATATGATAGACAAATTCAAATCAAAAACGGTTTCAGTTTTCATTCTGATTCCAATTGCTTTATATCAAAGGCTTAAAATCGCCCGTCATCATCGTGAATTGTTCGTTTCATTGGTTAAATCACAGATCTAATTGTTGCGTCATACAAGAAAATGTGTTTCTCTCAAATCTCGCATCGTTTTAAAATCTCATAGCTGTGCTGAGCATAGGTTTGAAATCCATACCGGTTTGCTGTTCAACTCGCCCGAAATGGTGTAATTACTAGAAATAAATAAACTCATGCCTGGCTTGAAATTCCACATCTCTCTTGAATTTCAAACTCGTAGACACATTAAAATTGATATAGCAACCAGAAAGGTGTCAATATAATATCATTGTGTACTTTTGTTTTCAAATCCTGATAAGCTATTGTGACAATGATAATGCCCAGTGCTGGAGCATATCAGTCTCTTCCTAAATTGCAAATTGTCAATTATATCTAGGAGAAATAAAGGAGGAAAATTCCAAAAACGACAACCTTCACTACTATCACACAATCATATAGAGTTAATCATTAAATACAATGACATTGGAATTCAATGCGAATCAATACAATTTCTTTAATATTTATCTTTCAATTACCATAATTTTCCATGTATAATACGCATTCTTGATTTGTCACCAAATATTAAAAATTCAAATTATAAAAATTTAAAATTACTATACCAATGCATAATAATCCAAAAGGACCCAGATTTTGACCGAAAACAATGCATATTATACATGGAAAATCGCTGAATTGAAAAAGTTTGAGTGGTAAATAGCAATATCAGTTCAAAAATGGTCACATCACAACACCTAATGAACAATTGATAAACATACACGCTGTCTTAGCAGTTTCTTAAGCTGCATCAAAAATGATGAGGAATCACCATCGTCAGGATTTTAAACCACAGCAAAGCAAGGATACTTCAAGATTTTTGTCAGGTTTTTCATTTACATTTTAACCTCCGATACAATGGCTTGAATACAATAGACTCGTCAAATCCCCAAATATTACTTTCCAATGACAACAAACTTATCGAATATCGACCCATTTATACCTTCATAACTATTTATTTCACTGAACAAAAGGTCAACTTAGTTTAACATCAGACATAATCTTGTTCGTAGGGATGGCCATAACTGAATAGTTAGGTATTCCGGAATAATTAATTCCGGATATGGAATTCCGGATGTTTTCTTAAATTGAGTTTTCTACATTTGCCAATATATCACAATTTACAACATCACATGAATCATGAATTTTTAGAGTAAAAACGCTACTTATTTAGGGTAGTCTGTACTAACATACCTAGGTCTTTATGTCTTCAGCGTTTACTCAATTCTACGGTGGCGAATCCCGCTGCGCGTCATTGCTGATATGAATATTAGTTATAGGCGCTCGCAAAACAGTTTTTTCGCAGCAGGTGTTTAACAAGAGGCGTATGTCACGTGATTAGCTTAATAATAGCTGTAGCGATTTCTTAGTTTAAGCGAACGATATTCGGAATACCTAGCTATTCCGGATGTATTCCGGATATCTAACCCAGTTTGGCCATCCCTACTTGTTCGTACACAATTAAAACTTTATTTCACAAGCTTTCACTAGATTTTTATATCTAGCTTCTTCAGACGAAGAATAATAAATGTTCGTGTTACGTCACATACGGATCCACAACTAAAAGGGAGCATAGAGAAAGGATAACGGTTTGCCACACAACATTTCACAACTCTTGGCATTTCAACTCAATTTGTTTGCTAATTGACATGTTTAAATATTTAAATCAATTACAAGAAGGCATTCATGGAAAGCAACATGATAAAGCTGCAAATATCACGAATAGTATCTATAACACTGCATATTGATAACATATGTTGTAGGGCACAAAAGAGGAATTTGGGGAGGCCTGTCAAAACTGTTGTTTGGCCTGTCAAATTATTTGTCATAAATAAAAACACTGCATAAATGCTAAGAGGCCTAAGTGCGAGAAGTAGCGTGCAGAGGGAGAATGGTATTTTCCTTTATAATGCCGCCTGTTACAAAAAGTAAATTGAGTATGTAACTTTTACAATTGAGTTATTTTGTGTCGCATTGAAAACACAAATATTCCTGTCATTTTATAGCCGGTCATTTTGACAGACGTCAAATTTTGATGACTGTCGAAGCCTTCAAATTGCCAGTCATTTGACCGATTATTTTGTGCCCAGTGTTGTAACATGGAAGAATATAGATCGGTAAAACCAATTGAATTAGATCTATTAATAGCACTTGCAAGTATCCTGAGAAGTGCACAGTAAAAGAAGTCCCTTGTAAATATGGTGGAGCATGACAAAATGAAACATTGGCTCCTTTCCTTTTTTCCATTATAATATAACCACACAATACACAAGGGATGAAGATGGATCAGTTTTCCTTAGATACGCTCCATGTCCGCGACATTTTTTTCAATTTCTTATCAGACATGAATATCCAAGAACAGTTTTTTCATTAAATATATTTTAGTTCGTACTTATACATTAAATTGTTGAACAAAACACTTTTGATGGTTTTCTAATTCAGCGTTTCTCAAACTTTTTTTAGCCCCGGAACATCTACTCTTTTAATCTCGCCTCGCGGAACTCCAAGAAATAAGAAAGTAAAATTGATAAAAAAAATGGGTTAATGGATTTACTCAAATTTAATAAGATTGTACAGAACAGGTTTAACATCAGGTGTAATAGTGGATATATGGCTGAATGTACATCTACGCTTCGGCATCCAATCTGCTTCGACCAATTATGAATAACAATGTTGATTAATTGTGTGAA
>JAUELA010091426.1:0-10175 GCA_031471845.1 Boltenia villosa | reverse complement strand
GCCCAGCTGGACGAATGACATCTTTGTGAACGCAAAAGTAACATTAATACCAAAGCGACAAAGATTGCGATGCGATTACTATGAATTGTTTTGCATATACTTTCACTTGTGGTCCTTTATTTCCCACCAAAGGTAGATAGAGGATATTTTGCCTTTAAAAATATAATAAACTCTTTAACCTACCCATACTAAACTCTAAACTACTGAAGCGAATTGTGGAATTGTGCTCTAAAAACATAACCAATATTTGATTATCGCAATCTCCCCGATTACGAATACAAATCAGTAACATGAATCATCAACTATACAACATAATACCTTTACAATAGGCCGATGCAGAACCCTGACGGAATAGAGTCTTCCTGCTCGCAATAAGGTTTCCGGTTCTATTGAAATCAGATTAGCATGTTATTTTTGTGTTAACGATATGCGTGCGCGTGCTAGGTCTGTTTCGCGGCATTTACAGGTAGTCAGAGATGTGTAAACGAAGAATAATAATCTTAAACACTCAACTGAAACATAATAATTGTGGTTTTGAAAGATGCACTTGTATTGTATTGTGATGTCATTAAGGAGAGAAATTGAGTGTCCGAGTTATCGTATTTGTGTCGGATTATACATTTCACCCAAATTTCATTTGTTATTTAATACCTTTTGTTTTGCAACTTACGTACAACCTGGATTGAAAAATCTGACAATTTAAATATCAAACTGAAACGCACATCTATAAACAACAACAAGTATAAGGGTCTAATAACATACACTTACAAATTACTTACACAATCGAAATCCAAAAATCTTGAATTCTAAACTGATACTAAACATACGGATTCGATTCGAATCTTTTAAGATTCGAAAATGTCCATCCCTAAATAGGAACATACAATCATCAAAGTTAAATCACTGCCAGTATTACTACTAATATATTTCATCTTATATTTCAGAATGTGGATAATATGTTATATAAAATGAGACTGCGACAAAAAATCCTGAACTTTGCCGTATTCGGCGGTCTGTTCCTTTTCTACATCAGTTTCCAGCTCACGGTCCTGCAGGAGCAGTTAAGAAAGAAAGAAGAGATTTTCGTCAAAAGAGTGAATCCGACGTTTCAAAGCAGGACAACAACCTTTAGAAACATTTCAGGCACGATCGAAAATGTTGAAAATAAGAATAGTGACGTCACAACTACACCATCCACAACCGCTTCATTTACGCCCCTGCCGAACGCAAGACGACGACACATCTTCTACAACAGAATACCAAAATGTGGAAGTCGATCTTTTCTTACGGTCACAGATATTTTAGCTAAAAAACTGAACTACACACCGGCCGAGTGGAACTTTAGAAGCAGTGAATGGCCTGATAAGAGAGACAAAGAAAGGCAAATGAAGCTATTTAAAAGTTTCAAAAATCCGACTCTTTTCCAGAGGCATGTCGTGTTTATGGACTTCAAGAAAGATGGTTTCGAACCTCCGATATATATTAACATTGTCAGAGATCCAGTAGAACGATTTGTTTCCCGTTTTAATTATCATAAATATGGAGATAATCTGGGTTCCATGAAGGTTTTGCATCCACAATGGCCTGATATCAACGACTGTATATTGAAAGATATAGAGCCATGTACGGAACCAAGATTACTCTTTTATGCTGGCTGGTATTTCTGTGGAGAAGAAGTTTTTTGTAGGAATGGTTCTAGGAGAAGCATCGATCAAGCTAAGAAACATATGAACGAAGATTATTCAGTTATCGGCCTCGTTGAAGAATTCGACAATACCTTGTTGTTGATGGAGAAAATGTTGCCTGATTACTTCGCTGGAGCTCTTGGTGTTTGGAAAGAAATTGGAACAAAACGAAAGAATGAAACGAAAACGAAAAAGTTGGATGTTTTGAATGATGAAGCTAGGCACAAGTTGAAGAATGTGCTGCTTGCAGCTGAATATGAGATTTATAACTATGCGAAAGAAAAATTCGAACATTTGCTGAGGCTAGCTGGTATCGTAGCAAGATGACGCTGAACTGGATTCAGACTACGCTAGTTTCGCCCGGCTACATCCTTTCGCATGTCTGTTTACTCCTCGCCCCTCAACTTGAAGGGCTATTTTCGCTGTAATTATTACTGACGTCAAGGCACAGTTCCTCGCAATGTTCGTGACTAAGTATGGCATTTCGTCCATCGAGCTCTCGTCCTTATCATAGCTTTCAGTGTCGAACGGGTTCCCGACACCAGAACTTTCCCACATTATAATTGTATATTCGACGGTATTACGTTTTTCTTTTATCATCTATCGCCTGTTATACTACTTCATGAGAGAACGAGACACTGTGCAGTCCATACTGCTGAGAAACATTCCTCCAGTGTCCGGTACACAAAACTTCTTATTTAATTTTCCTAACGAAACATCTGTTGAAGTAACGATCTGAGTTTCTAGTGGCCCTGCAGCGAACTATTAAACTAAATTCACAATTTTGTTAGATATTAAAAGATAACCATTTATATTACAAAGTAAATACAAAGATAGCTAGAGTTTCCACTTGCCCTGCAGAAAACTCGCAAACTTACTACTTTGATATTAAAATGCATTAAAATTATTTATTTATTCAATGGAGACCAAATACCCCTCCCCCTCCTCACCCCTCATATAAAATGTTCCTCAATTCTTGAAGCGTTTAATAAGGCAATGACAAGACTATGGCAGTATCATTGTGAGGTCATGAAACACAACAAAAAATCCATTGTTGTTTATTTACATTCAAGTTAAATATTCGCTTTATTATCAAAATTTTATTTGTTATAACTATTATTATTATTATTAATATGCTATTACTTTATTGAACATTATCTGGAGCTGAACGTGGTTAAAATAAAATTTTATATTTTACAATTTGTTCATATTTTGCCGTTCTTCCATCATTTAGAATCTTCTCTTATATCCTGTGCTATTGTAAATAAATAAGACTCTTCATCCTTGAGCACCGGAGCGGGTATAAATATTTGAGATAAGATTGATTTTTTTATTTCATATTGAGGTATATTACATATCTTACAAATTAAACGATATAAATCTGAATTATTTATAAATCGGAACGATAAGACACACAATGTATGGTCGATTTTGGGATAAAAAATCGCCTTTTTCGTCATTCACATTGTTAAAGTTGCAATATGCTGATGCTTTGTAGTGCAGTTCATATGGAGTTGTTAGCTCTTTAAAACATAACATATGATGCAGCACAATGGATTGTTGATGGCATCACTAGCTTTTTTTTCTTCTGGCAACTGGTAATTGAATTCGGTTTTGACGAATCCATCTACAACACATTGAAATTTGAGTCTCTGGCCTGGAGGTGGAGTAGGTTCAAGCATAAATTTGAGACACTTGTGAAGATCGCTTTCAAACCTATCGTCGATGATGAATTCTTTGTAATCGTTAGTGTTGAATTTGTATTTCTCTGGGCTTTGGCAGGAAATTTTCACTCTAATCCGCTGTCCTTGCATGATTTTAATTTTATCGAAATGGGCAGGAGTCAGGCTGTATCCATGTTGTTCTAATTCCCGAATGCACTCACTTCGAAGTTCCTTAGCGAATAAGTCGACAGAGAAATTTCCATGACGATCACAGCTGACGAGTATCTGGAATTTTCGCGGTTTGACCTTGACCTTCTTCCTCGATTTTCGTGTTGTTGAGCCCTTTCCTATGTTAACGAAAAGATAAACATATTCAAGAGCTATTGAGGAAGACAATAGTCCAATTACTCCCCAAAAATAAGGAATGATTATAATCGCTGCAAGAATATAATTCATGAATGTTGACTTTATAATTGAGAAATGTCATATATATCATTTTTATCATTCAAAAGCACAGCACCCACCTTTTGTGGATAGCCAACGTCCTGGAACAGCATAATTTGAACTTTTGTTCGGTTCGCCATACTCCAGAGATTCATATCCCGTGCTTATCTCAGAATCTGAAGTGGAATCATCACCTCTCTCATTGCTCCTCAAGTAATCAACACCCCTTCTGCTTAAAGAGCCTTTGAGAAAATCTGAAACCAACTGTCTCAAATGATCTTCCTTGTTTTTAATTTTCGTGTTTGCCTTGATCCATCGAAAGAGAAGTTGTATCTTTCTTTCTTCGACTGAGTATTGATTATCAGTATTTATAGTATCGATCACTGATTCAGTCAGGCGTAGTTTGACTCTGACGAATTGGAGCCAATTGCTTTCACATATGTTAGCGATGACGTCATTGTAGAGAAAATCGTACGAAACCCCATCCATATCATAAATGTTACAGTTTGGAGTGACAATGCACCCCACTGGGTGAAAGAGGTGTTATGTATAGCTAAGAAAAGACAGATTTATGGAACAAAAACATCATTCTCCACACTAGTAACATTCTAAACTGGTGACAACTCTATAGCATAGAAATATAAAGTCTAAATCTCCATCAAAGTAAATTAATAAAATCAGGACAATGTGCTTGTACATCGGTACAAAAATAGGGCACAATGGGAAAAGGGTTTATAGGTTATAACATACACAACATGTTAACAAAAGTAAATACAATGTCTGGATCAACTTTTGAAAATATGCAGCGATATTATACATTTTATCCAACAAATAGTAGACAGAGCCAAGAATTAAGGGGAAGTCTAACCAATCCTGAGCCCAAGTGCCCGGGTGGGAGTTAATCTGTCACTGCATCAAAGCGATTCACTGTTCTGGTTCAACATGGTGTAATAGCTGTGACAGGACTGCAAGATGTAAAGCCAAACTAAAATGAATTGTCAGCACCACGCAATTCTGTTTTATCCCATGCGAAAGAATAACCCATGAAAATGACGTAGAATGCAATTGCGAAAGGCTAATTTTACAAGAATTATACAAAGAGTTGATAACTAATGAATCTAACATGTACATCATCACCTAACTAACTGGTAGATATACAATAACCTCAACTGTTTTCTAGAAACACTTCGTCAACAGAAGGTACAAACTAGTTACTCTTTCCGCCTTGTTTTATCGTTCGTGACGTGATTGTATAAATATTTGCCGTTCGTGTGGAAGGAATTCCAACCATGACATAAGATTTACCGAAAGTTGGGAAGCCAGAACGAGACAATCAGTGCCAAATCACCCATTAGAGATAGGTTTAAGCCTGGATCCGCAAGTGGAACCTAGTGAACCCAACACTTGCTTTGAAAAGTTTACGACCAACTACTTTCCGTGCTTGACTGGCTGAAATTTATCAAAACAAGATGAGAGATTGACAGGATTTTGGATGGATCTGTATGAAGCTGAAACATTTGAATTGTTTTTATGTTGGCCGAGTTGTTTGTGTGGTTTCACAACACAGATTCACTAATATGCACGGCGTGATATTAACATCGAACTTGCAACAACATCTTCAGTTGGCAGTAAATGTATAAAACGCCTTGAGAAGAATTTAGTTTTTTAATAATTTTTTTCAAATCCTTGAGCGCTAACGGGCCAATAAAAATCAGCCCTCGGGCAGTAGTTGGACCACTCTGGTTTATTTAGTTAGATACCAAATGAAACCCTTCACTGAAGTCGAAAGGATCTTCAATGCTTCATGAGTAAGTGAAGGACAAATTTTTGAATGGGCTCAAAACTAACTCTGTTACCTACAAAACTAACTCTGTTCCCTACATGCATACGTGATACTGTGCAGAATTCCTGGTTTTGGTGAGGGGGTAGATGGGGTGGTGAAGCCATGAAATCTTAAGTTAGTTTTTGAACCAGGCGCAGAAAGCACTGCAGGTGAACTAACTGATTTCAAGACAGCGTTAAAATACAAAACAAATTAATTAGGTTGCAAACGTCAGTCGAATAAAACATTCTTATTAGGCAACATCAAGGAAGAGCTTAACTCAAGCCCAACCAGTACATAACTAACTGATGAATGTGCAATGACCTCAGCTATTTTCTACAAACTAATAGTTCAACTCAACGGAAGGTACAAACTAGTTCCGCTTTTTGCTTCCGAACATCATTTGCAGTCAAACTTGCTCTGGCATCACACACTACCTACCCAGCCAAACACACCTACCTACCCAGCCAAAATGACCTTAATAGTTCAAAGCTTCAAACGCCATCACAGCTGTTCTGATTGTACATGGCAGGACCTTAGGCAACTATTAACCTGAAACAGGGTTGCAACTCTAATAAATTCTACGTTAAAACTCTTAATATGACGTAAAATACAGGACACGAATGTCACCTTCGTACAGAAATCACACAAAATGTAAACAAATAACTATGGAATATCATATCTGCCGGAATTCGTCTTAACAAAGTTTATTTGCGAACAACTGTCCAAGTTCCTCTTTCAGTCCTATGTTAAAAATTTTTCGTGATTCGCCAGACGTATTTGCTAAGTTACGCTTTAATAGGGATGCAACAAAAAGATATTTTTATTATCCTACGTATGGGCATCATCAAATAAGAGTTCATTGTATATGTATGAGTAATTTATGTAATTTTCCCGACCAACGTTTGTTCTAAAGAATCAAAACCTTCATATTCTCATTTGATGATTTGCGCTGACCTAACTAGAGATCAAAGAGCATGTAAGTTGGTTGTAGGGAATATATATTTTTGTGTTAAAGCCTAACTTACTTCAGGAGGGTGAGCCGCCTCCATAACAGAAATACAGGTATTTTTATAGTCTTGTTACAAGCATTTAGGCGAAGACATTTACGTTAAAAAATAACTGGAGGCCAATTCAGAAGAATTAATTTTTAGTCGATAAGTGGTAAATAAAATTCACGAAAATGTCGTAAAAAAAATCACGAGATTTTCGTAAACAAAAATGAAACGGGTTTTGCAATTAAACCACCCCGAGGACAGAATGAGTTGTTCATTATATGAGAATTAACCTCTCAACCTTGCTTATTGTACGCTACAGAAAAGTTTTCCCAAAAAATATTGGAAATATGGTCCATCGGTAGGGTTTTTTTTTACACATCTTCATCAAAAATTATTTATCAGAATCAGGTCTTAAAAATAAAATACACGAATATACAGATTATATGCCAATATAAGAAATAATATAAGATCAATAGTAAATATAGAATATGTCAACACTCAAAATTAAGGCACTCAAAAATGTCTTGATTCAATAATCATTCTTCAAAATTTCTCGATTTAGCAGAGACTGAAAAAAAAACTCAGCATGCTTAAATAATCATAATTCAAATTTCCTTGTTTCAGCAGAGGCTTTTATCACTTAGCATGCTCAAATTTTCATTGCTGGCATTAATCTTCAGCTTAATAATAGTAATTTTTCTAATATCATCATAGCAGAGGCTAATATCACTTAGCATGCTTAAATATTCATTGCTTTTTCATAAGCATATTTGAGGCATACAGCCAAAAATTCGCAGCACTGTTTGTAGTGTCCATAATTTCCACAACTGTGAAATTTAAAGCATATATGCTTTGATCGTTCAGTAATGTTCTTTCAAAATGTTCTTTTAAAATCGCACTGTCTGTATATATACATACGATTTGGTCCTCGATGACCGTTTAGTTTACATACGACTTCGGCGCTATCGATTAAAATTCCGTTTAGAAGTGACTTTTCTCTGGTCACATCAGTTTGAATTCGCCGAAGTTTTGACTTGGTGATCATTCGGCGCCTCGAAAAATTGTTCGGCGTAAACAGGTCAGCATAGCTTGCTTCGGAGATACGAATAGTGGTTGATGACGAAAATGTCGTTGCTTGCGGAATGAAGAGTGTTTTCCTGAGAATTTGTATAAAAAAAATGCAGTAAATTTGTTTTAAGTAATGGCAAGATCCCTCAAGGAAAAAATGTAATGCTTCATTGCAATCTTTCTAGTCTTCAGTCTTGATAATAGTTCGATTGAATTTGACTTAACTTTGAAATTTCCTCAGCAACAGCAACATCGAATAAGTTGGCCGGACTTTGTTTCGAAGTAGCAGAAAGTTGTCTGAGAGTAGGTTGAAATTTCTTCGACTCGGTCCGGGAGTATATGGCGAGTATGGACGTCTCCTTTCTCCGCAGAAAATGTTTCATCTCCCCGGACTCGAGTCTGTAAAATGAATTTTTCAAACTTTAAAATATAGCCAAACTGTTTAAAAACGTTCTTCTTTCTTCAGGTTGTGAGTTATATGGCAATATAGTTGATATTTTGATATTAACATTGAAAATGTTATTTTCGTCGCTTGACGTAGAAATCGAGACATTGCTAATTCAGACACGTTCGGGGTCGTACGTTAGCCTCGTAGAGCAAAATTACTCGTTCAAAAATATCATAAAATTTGACTTAGCCAGTTTCACATTTTCCATATTGCTGTAGCAGTGTCTTTCATACGCCTTCAGCTTTTAAATTTTGTCTTAGTCCCGAGTTACATCTAGGAGATTATCAGTCCGTTTGCTGAATTTCATCACCGAATACATCTTGTCCTTGCTCGATGAATCTTTGAATAAAAATTGGACTATACATTAACACGGCCAGCGCACAAATTGGAATAAATCTTCGTTCCTAATTTTTGAAAATGTACTTAACTCCGCGAAGACGAAAGTCGATTAGATTGAGCTTCTTCCATGGATTGCAAATTCCAGTCGCAAGATTGATTCTAGGATTTCGCATGTCTGTAAATCGCGGTTTCCACTCGTTCTTTGATTCCGTTTCCGTCCTTTGACTCCATCCAACTCCAGATCAGAAGGTTTAAGCGTGGGGTAAATTTCAATCACGGCGGCAAAGTCATCATATGTAGGGGTCTGCCTAAAACGTTCCAAATAAGCCTTGATGTTGTCAGATATAAAGTACTCAGTCCCGGTCCCAATGCAGTTCATTCAAGTAAATGGCTCGACACGGTCACACGTCAGCTTTACGCCTCAGTGAGCCGCGTTAATATCATCACAGAAATACGGTATTTTATAGAATTATTAGAAACCCTCAAGCATGTCAGACACGTACAATATGACTAGAAGCCAATGCAAAAGAATTAATTTCTCGTCCTTTAAGTGGAAAATGAAATTGACGAAAATGTCGTAAATAAAAATCACGAGATTTTCGTGAACAAAAATGAAACGGGTTTTGCAATTAAACCACCCCGAGGACAGAATGAGTTGTTCATTACATTAGAATTAACCCTTCAACTTTGCTTATTGTACGCTGCAAAGTAAACACAGATTCACTAATATGTAGTGCATGATAGTAACATCGAGCTTACAACAACAGCTTCAGTTGGCAGTAAATGTATAAAACACGCCTTGAGCAGAATTGAGTATTTCATCAATCGTATTTTAATGAATTTAAAAAAATGTAACCGGATATACACTATAATGCTTATAGCAGGGATGGGCAAATTTGTTTTTCTTCGCAGGCCGCATGGAGCATATGTGAATCTCTCGCGGGCCGCATTCAACAAAAACTATATTTACTAAATGTTATTTCCACACAAAAACCCAATTATTATTCATGTAAATGTGTTTGCGTTTGCAAAATGGCTGCGAGATCTCATTGCAGTCTCTTTAAACGCATTTTCTGTGCGAAAATGTCTGGACCACACAAATTGACATCGCCTAGCGAGGAAGTTCGCGGGTCACACAAGAAGACCTCGCTGGCTTTAGTTTGCCCACCTCTGGCTTATAGTGTACGAAATGTGAAAAAAAAACAGAAGATTTTCAGGAATATATTCAGGAGGAGATTCGAAATTAGATCATATTAAGGACAATAAAAGCCCACAGACAGCATACATAGTTCATTCACTACGCAGTGACATGCGGATTAATTATCCACGATTTAAAATATCCATTCCGACAAACTCTTCAGTATCCATTTGAAACATTTCCCACTCGGGTCCCATACACTACTGCACCAATGTGAACTGTATATTTGCGGAATCTAAAATAGTATAAATCAGAACAATTAGATTTAATAATGATCATACATAGAGAATGGCTTGAATCTTAAAACCATTAATTTCAATAAGCAATGCTGCTTCAGTAAAGTCAGTGAATACAACTAGATCTAAATTGCATGCTACATCTAACTCGCTGTTGAAGAAGCATCGCTCGTCATGTGATCGGCTGCGTTAAATATCTGTAGTGATCTATGCGCCATATTATATGTCTGTAGAAGTATATGCGCCATAGTTGAATACACCTCTCACAAACTT
>JAUELA010091206.1:0-10177 GCA_031471845.1 Boltenia villosa | reverse complement strand
GGCCTTTGCATGCCCATTACTAACATACAAAAATGACTATGTAGAATACAGATTCTTACATTTTATCAACGTTTCCTCTAAAGTTTTAAACTATATGTGCATGACGCGCGTACATTGAGTTTAGATTCCGCCCTCAGAAGGAATTCAGCAGCACGCACAGACAATTAACTGTACAATGAACGTAATATTGTATTTATTTATTTTTATTATTCAACCGAAATATTCATTGAATCCGTATCCCATTCGAACATTATGGGAAGATTATTGTTCCAACACAGTACAAATTTGTATTGATTCCTGCATCGTTTCATCATACATTTATGGGAATAAAAAGGCTCAAAGTAAGTTTTCTGTGCGAACAAAGAACAAAAATTAAAAGGAACATGATTTGCTCGCGAATTTATAAATTTAATCCTCGGCATCTGAATTACATTCGATTCATCATTAATTTCTTACAAAAATCGTTTTAAATATTACGAAAAATTAATGTGATACTTTTAAACATATAACGTTTCGTCGATGGATACATTTTAAACTCAAACTGCGAAAAGGTATGTTTTGTGGCTAGAGATAACTAATAATTTAATGATACTAAGAAGCAAAATATGTTTGCTGCTCCTGATGCTAATCTTTTCTACGCTCTTCCTTGCTCTCTACACACGTAGTGAGAGAAGAAAAGACTACCATGCAGTGTAAAAGGACGAATTTTACACGCCCTTTTAATTATTTACATAATTATTTAAGTTATTGGTAACCATTAAACTTTTTCTTACAGTTGAACTGGACGGAAAGTTAATTGTTAATCCAGAATGCTTGTTCAAATCTAACAGCTCGATCACGCTAACTAATATTTTATTAGGGATACAGGTGGCTTGCAATAAATCTTTCTAGGATTGAGTAAACATGAATGTGAAGGGAGGTATAAAACTCTTCCTGAAGGTGGATTAAAACCTAGACCAAGACATATTTACTGACGCTGATTTTATTCAAATCATGCTTTTAAATTGCTATTCTTATCAAGTTTTGTCAACACACTGAACGACACAAAAGTAAACAGTTTTCAATCTGATCAACAGCTAATGAAAATATTAATATGGTCATGAAAGTTTACTGCACAAACCTAAACACGACGATAAACACTAATACATTCAATATTATATTGCATGAACAGTACAACAATACACAGAGAGCTGATACATTCTCTCTTTCTTTATACAGTGACTCCAGCGGAAATGTTTTCTGGAATAAGATACTCGTATGGAACCTTCAATTTTGAATTCCTTTCTTTGACAGACTTTCCTATTTTCAAAATATCTTCCCGGAATGAAGACAAAACTTTCTGGGAATCTTCGTCACAAAATAAGCGAGAAGGAAAGTTGCCGAGGTAGACCTGAATATAGAAAATAGAAAATGACATAAGTATTTTACAACTAGTAAAATGAAAGGTGGAGTTGAACAGTATCTTGCATGAGTCTGATACTAAGAATGTATTTCTAGATAATTAGTAATGCAATAACTTTTACCTCTTCCTCTGGATTCTTCGAGAACGTGTTTGCCATGTCGACCTGAGCACAACTTGCATTTTTGTCCGGTAGGCTCGATACGACGGTTTCCATCGACGTCTAAAACAAGATTCAGAATATTGTAAATAAAATGAAACAAACAACAAATCTTGAGAAAAAGTTTCATTTCATTACCTGGCCTTTGACTGTAGGAGCAGGTTTTGACATGGACAGAGGAGCGTTTGGAACATGTATGTAGTTGTGCAGTTGGCCGGAAGTTACAGCGGAATGTTGACAAGACGATGTGAAAATTATCATAGTGAATATCTCAATCAATTCCTTCTTATTGGTGAAACATGTTGGACAACCTGTAAAGGATTTTATACCTTTATTATCAAGTAAATTCTTTATAATAATAATATGAAGAATTCTATGCGCAAAGTCAGTGTCATATTCCGCGTGCATCCAAAGAATGCATCGACATGATGAAAAAAAAGAAATTAAACAATGTTTGATACCTCTACGACTTTTGTCCTCCCAAGCAAATCCATCATTGTGAACTTCACTGATAAAAGTTTGCAGTTCTTGATCATTGATAATATCCTGTGAGAAAGAATATTGATAAAAACTTTTCGATGCAGGTTTCAATCTGGTTGCACATCTTTATATCTTATAGTTTATAATAATCATGAATCATTTGTCATGGGAAGTATTGGATCTATAAACTTACATTATCACTCTTATAGTAGAGAAAGACCATTCTCTCAACGTAGACACGGATACATTCAAATAACTTCAACGCGTCATCCCGATAATGATAATTCTTCAGCGACTCGGTCCCTTGCTTTTTTATTTCTTTTGGTATATTCAGGGAATCCAAACTGAATGTTTTGAAAGCTTTTCGCAGTACTTCAAGGTGACTTCCCGAGCCTAAAATAATCTCGTATTATTTCGTGCTATAGTTATTGCAAACCTTTCGGAATAAATATATCGATCGTTTTCGTATTTACCGTAAGTAAGAATATTATCAAATATCCCTCCAGGAGAGATGATGGAAGTTCGGATCATTGTATTAGTAGCACATACGAACTGCAGATGAGGATAAAGAAGCTTGAACATTGGGTGTCTCCCGGACAAACATCTCATCATTGCTACTGCAAATGGTTCCAATACCAAGTGGGTATGGAGTAATCGATAAACAATCTAAAAATAAAAAATAAAATTATTTAAAAAACAAAAGAAGGAACATTGATATGGAATTGTTTCAGAAGAACCTACTTGGTGCATATTACTTTCCGCATTTCGAAAGTACATTTTGGCCAATATCCAATCGTACGAGCTATCATTAGGGGTCCAAATTGGATTTTTGAACCCCGGGCTTTGTTGCAGTTGAATCGCGATTGGCTTTAGTTTACCATCGGGATGCTGATAGAGCAAGCAGATTGGGACACAGCCATTGGGCGGTACTGGAACGTCCTTGGCAATTTTGCAGTCGATGATGAAAATATTCCCTTTCTAGAAAGGTTAATAATTTATTAAATAGGTGCACATAAATAACATTAACCTAATTTCCATTTTTTAACGACTCTACCTGGATTTCCTTCTCTAATGTTGTTCCTGGAGCGATAAACTTTTTCACCATTTCATTTGCCACTGAAAAATTGCCTGGCAACTCCTTACAACGTTGTATCATCAGAGGGTTGCAACCATTAGCCATCTGGCGTCCAAACTCGCAATCATCTTGCCAACTAGAACGGAAATATGGCAGCATGTTACAATTGTTTTACAAGTGAACATATAGGTTGCCAATTTTTCTTTAGCATACAAGTTGCCAAAACTTACTCTTTTTGAAATTCGGGCATGGTTGGCAACTTTGGATGAGACATAAAATGAGAAATTTCATCCAAAGATTCCCATTTATCGATGATTTCTGAATTAACAATATGCGTTTTGGTTTTAGATATGGACATATACATTCTAATGTCACGTTTTAAGAGAGTGAGTTACCGTTTGACAAAGCTTGGATTTTATCCTGGAATGCATGCATGACAACAACTCCTTTTGATTCTTCGAATGTTCTTAACATTCCATCAGTATACTGCAGATTTCTGGGCAAATCATCATGTGATGTCGAAATGTATCCTGGTCAAAGCAGAATTAAAATTGAGTTGCTAGAAACAAATTAAAAGGATCTGCTAGAATTAATGGATGACTTACCAGGTAAACCCTTTGCCAACTTCTCTCGCCGGCTTCTCCATTTATACAATCGTTTTCTGTTGAACAGCTCGTTTTCCCGGAATCCAAGTAGCATTGAGTTATCCTCATTTTGTGGAAGACAGGCTATGGATAGAAAAAGGTTATTCATTCCATGAGCACGATTATTATCTCCTCACTATAGTTGGTTATAAGCTTAGGCGTGTTGACTCTATGGACTTCAATGAATCAAATTCAAATGTTTCGCTCCTAAATCATACCTTTGCCGTCCGGGATAACAATAACTTCATTCACCCATGAATACACTGGGAATTCATAGACCTGTTTATCTCCAGCTTTTTGCACCGTAATATGTGCTGCAAACCAGTCGGCAAACAATCCAAGATGATCCACCTCTATTGAATTTCAAAAATGATAGGTTTAATATGTCTGCTTATTTGGCTAAATACTTTACCCGGTTGAAGTCAATACAAAATAAATTATTACCGAGAGTAACCAGTGAAGGCACCCCAATATCTTCCAATTTTACTCGAAATTTATCAGTAGATCCTCGTTCAAAATCATCTCGAAAGGCGTTGTCCAATTTTATGCGCGCTGATCGGTCGCCTCCAGCTCCGGTGAGGCGGAAATAAACGTTAGCATCCGTACCAGCAAACTTCATAGCACCAGTCTGAATACACACAGTAACTTAAATTTAATTCTTACCTTACACCAAGTTATTCAAGCAATGCTATAGGCTACTCACCGTAACGGTCACATTGTATGTTATCTTCGGAGTATTGTCAGCAGAGCATGAGTTGGGCACTTTCAAAAGTTGCTTAGCGGAGCAGGAGAGAGAGCGTAGATTTTCCAACATTCTTGAAGGTTATGATATAGTTCTGACTAATGATACTTATGCAAATAACCTGATAAAATCTCACAACTTACAAGCAACTAAATTTTTCGAATGGCGATGAAGCTTTACAAACACTGTTGTTGATTCTTCACAGTCGGCGCACTTTATATACCTGCTTTCCATTTCCACTCTAATCTCAATTAATCCTAATGCGACTTAATCCGTTGGTAAGAATAACTACTAAATTGTAAACTGTTTCATTATTTGGGGCTTTCTCGATCTTAAATCCTTCAAATGTACCTTATGTTCGAAGAGAAAATAAGGGGATTAGAAATTGAAACTCTTAAGATTTCTATTCATTTCATACAGACCTGGATATACCGTATGGTGTGATTTACCTAATCTCACTTTTAAATCGCAATGTAATAAAAATAAGTAACTTACGCATGGAGCGAAGAAGTTTAGATTTTTACTTCCAAAAACATATTTTGCATTCATGCTTCCATACGTGTATATCGATAGTATGGGTGACATGTAGGCTACTGTTTTTTCTCTGTTGATGAATTTGTACTTAATCAAGAATCAAAATCTGTCAAGTTCGAAATGCTTTTCGAAGAGCCATACTGTATATTTCTCTACCATGCGTTCGCGCAAAACTATGTACTAGTCATGAAGAGAACACAGACACTCAAAAACTCCCAACGTCATGGTAGGCTACTGGAGAAAATGTTTAAACTTTCGCCTTCATTTGACCCTTGAAAGGGAAATTTACATAGCATACAACCAAACTGAAAGTATGTAAGTAATGGTTTTACCATCTCGAATAAAGCAAATGGAAGTGTATTTCGTTGTAATAGAGAGGAATCACCATATTTATTTCATAACAATTTCTCCAAAGACTTTGTCAAGGATAATGAATATTCCATCTCTGATAGTCCTGAATATGGAAGCTGTTGGTCACCAGCGCTCACTCTTTTGACTAAAGCGTATGGTTTGGGCGGAGTAGGTCGAGTTCCAGTAATGAATAATAGTCGATCTTCGAGCTCCATATTTACTGTCTGAAAAACATTGGCTTATAAATTAGAAGATGTTCATCTGAATTGTACATTCGAAATTCAATTTCTGCATATAATTCGAATCCAATATGCTAAGAAATTGGCTCTTGAAATTGTGAAAAACACAAAAATCTGATCATGATAATACGTGGAGCTAATATCAAGATTCAATTAACAGCCGCCAGATGGCGCCGCAACCGCATATTACCAAATAGCCTATTGCACCGATTTGCAATTACAGAATTTTATAGAGAACTAGACTACCCGTGACCCACTGGGTCATCCAGTTACGTAATTTTCTTTCGCTTGATCTTTCGTTAAGCCGTGGCACTGTTTTAAGAAACCTATTTTATTAGGTTTGTATTGTGCCCGATCCCGATTCCACTGTATTTAATTGTAGCAAAAACAATGCGAACGTAAATGTTGTTTTCTTTCTCTGTGACGAAATAATGATTTAACAATCAATGGTAACCCGAGGTATTACGCACAATGGTAAATAGTGGAATTCGTAATATTACGTAATAAAGGCCATCGGTGAGCCACAAAAACGGTGCTAACTCGGGAACCCGTGGTTCGTTTTTGCTGTATTCAAAAACAGACAAACAATCAATCAATCAAGTAATTTTATAGTTTTAGTATTATACTGATGATTCAGACAAGGGTTAAAATTGAAATCTCGATATTGAAAACGAGAATGCAACAAGTAAATGCAAAATATTCACCAAGTAGTTCAATGGTCCGTTCAAAAGCTCCCTTATTCCATCCTCCACTTCTTTATCGCTCATTATTTCCAGTTCATCTGGAAACCGGTGTCGCAACATCGCAATCCATTTTGTCTTGGGCATGATTATTGGAACATGTTCCAATTCCCATAACACTTCGCATCCTACAGTAAATGTATCGGATTTAATTCCAAATTCTGCCGTCTTAAAATGTCGACGTACCTGTTTTTTGCAGCGAAGTTATGATTTTCATGAACGGGACTTCCAAACTACTGAAAAGGCGACTTGCCTTTTGAAAATATGGCAGAGTTGTGAGCGACGCTGGACGATGAATCACCATGATCTGAATTACAAAACAGCTTTATTTGCCGTGGTTAGCAATATCGAAATATTTATTTATTTCATAATTCTCAATACAAGAGAATTATGAAGTAAGGAGAGGTCCTTACTTATCACAATTAAGTTAAATAAACAACCAGATTTCATCACTTCGATTTGTAGAAGTTAGAAAAACCAAGTTATACGTCAGAAGTCACGCGTTCTTTGTACTAAATAAGCTTAAAGCAGTTCTTGGAACACAGTATAGATGGTGTAAAATGCTAAAACTTGAATGAAAATATATCAAATTAGAAATAGTATTCGGGATTCGATTAGACAATGCTGTACGTTGCCATGAGTGAGAAATGAATATGCATTTTAAAATTGCTAATGTATATTTTCGAGATTTTTACAAGTTTAGGTAAAACATTCTTCAATATTGGGATGCAAAAGTGTCTAGATTGCTGTGGTGTGTACCATTTCATGACAATACATTTTTGTAGTTTTTGTTGTTGTATTTTGCAGTGATAAGTGCAGTGCATCTTTGAAAAGAATACTTTTTTATTAAATCCATTACTAGTGATAATTTTCTGCTACTATATCACAGTCATCGAGTACGAATGCTGTTGATCGTTGAATAGTGTTGGTATTTGTGATATCCAAATAGGCTACGACAAAAAGTATTGTTTTCTTGAGTCATAAAATACATGAAATTGGTTGTAAAATTTATGTGAACGTACACAGTAGAACAATTAAACGACTATTTTTACCTTTCCTAGCTCCTCTATGCATCTGCTGATATGTCGAAACGTCAATTCAATGTCTTTAAAATATTGTACGGAATTGATTATTATTACACGATCAAATGTTCTTTGTTCGTGTTGTGTATTTCTTGACGCCTGAAATTTGGGTTGAAAATAATATGATATGGGATGATAATCATCAACCATTATACGAGATATCAACTTTTTAGTTCAATTGTTAATACTTACTTCGTTAAAATATTCTTCCGCTCCAACGTGAGAGATTTTGAAAGCGAGTCTTCTAGAATTATCGCTGATTTCTTTATACGTTATCGCACCTGGAATTACAAATAACCGGATGAATTGGTCGTATCATTTAAGCATCCATCGAAATATTAGCGAATTGTCGTTTCAGGCAATGTTTTAAATCGTAGTGGCCTTACGACAATTAAATAGTGTTCGAATATTTCATTCTTTACGTGTTTGGCATGTACACAGCTTATAAGGAGGAACGCCCTTAGCAGCATTGGTTCACCTTATGACCTGACTACTTGTACAAGTCATTCTTCGTATTTGAAGTAATAAAAACCTTACCGTACA
Source organism: Boltenia villosa (assembly GCA_031471845.1). Taxonomy (NCBI): domain Eukaryota; kingdom Metazoa; phylum Chordata; class Ascidiacea; order Stolidobranchia; family Pyuridae; genus Boltenia; species Boltenia villosa. The sequence continues at coordinate 2,188 of JAUELA010091206.1, read as the reverse complement.
CCGTGGATCGACGGGTTTAGACTTTATTGTGATACAGTGAAAAGACTTACTTATCTGTCATTGTATTTTAGCATAGTTCGTTTGCAAACTTGAGCTAACTAATATTCTCTCATGACAACAACAGACTTTCAATTCATAGCCGCAAGATTGATATAGCCATAGAAGGAATAAGATTCTTAATTTGTATGTCATGTTGTTGGACAAGCAAATCTCATGCATTACAATAGTTAAAGACTATATTGAAAATATTGTATATTTTAGATTCATAAAAATAACCTACCCATGGGAATATTTAAAAAAATTACCCGGATATAGAACAGTCAATGGGGTCTCTAAACAGAAATGCTTTTCAATCTTTGACACCAACGACCCTTTGCTTGACCCGATGTAAGCAACTCGATGATATGTATCCAACTCCAGGTGTTTATGTATCAACTAAAATACGAAAATAAGAGGTGAATTGGGAATTCAAATAATTGGAACGAAAATCAGGAAAAGGCCTATTCACATGTAGGATATTTTCATCATAAAGATCTCCAAAGTTTGTTAATTCTTCGTCTGAATAACGAGGTGTCCGAGGATTTACAGTTTCTGATATAACACTGACAGGTGCTGTGATCATTTGCATTTCAATTCGGTGATTATCTGAATATGTAAATGGAATTTAACTAGAATTAAGGCTCATTCAAAATTTTGCGTTGTTATATTTAGTGCAATTATTAAAAAATCTCTCTAGATGAGCGTTGAGCAAATGAAAATATTGCTTACTAAAAAAGGAGATAAAAAAGATGGAAAGATATTTCATAATTCTAGGCTGAACAATTAAGTCATATGTAGAATGGAAACGCCTGTTTAAAAGTTCAAGTGTTTGTTTTTCCGGACAAATATTCATATTCAGATTTAAATCTCAATACAATGCTCTAACACAGTGCTTCTCAACCTTTTTCAACTCGCGGCCCACTTTAACTGACTTTTTTGGAGGCCCACTAGTTTAGTGGCCCATACCGTGCGTGTACATGCACAACCAGGCGTTCATTGTGCAAGCCAATAATCGAGCTATCAAATTGCGCCTTGCTTCTCGACGTATCATGTTTGGGTGATGAAAACTTTACAAAAATGTGACATATGTGTTTGTAAATCATATGATGACAGATTTCAGCCTCTTACATCTGTTTATCTATTTTTCCCGCACACATAAATATGAAAAAAAAACAGATCCATTTTTTTTTGTAAATTAACCACTACGTGACTCGTTGATAAAATGAGCAAATACTTCACGCATCTCAAAAGCTGCTCATATAAGCTTTCAAGAAATACTATGACCGCTATGTGGTGTATGTAACGGCTTTGAGAAGAAAATTAGTGAACCAGGTACAAAAGCGTAAAACGTCCCCGCACTGGGGAACATGCGACAATACTAAATGTCACAATATCTGACATCACTAAAATCAATCTATGTATACCAGCCATGTCCAACCCAAATGCCTTATTTGACCAAAAAAGGCACTACTGTTTGATGTGGGCCGCACAACTCAACAAGATATGACAATTTATTGCACATCTAATTAAGTTCAAACCTAATTACAAATATATAAATTATTAGGATTGAAACGACCAAGCTACATCGGTAATGAAATTTACATTGACAATGAGGTAATAGTTTATGTAAATTAAAAGACTATTATGAACGCTATATCTTTGCTCATGCTGCAGCCGTATTGCCAAGGGCACAGTATGCTCTTACAAAATTGAGTGATCAATTGGGCCGCACATACCTTCGCGTGGGCCGCATGCGACCCGCGGGTTGGACATAGCTGATCTATACCATCAGCGTTCCCTCTTTTCCTGTTTCATCTATTTGATTACGTGGAATATTGAACTCACCATATGCTTGCGGATATGTTAATGCCAGAGACTCCATTTCAGTCGATTGTCGATGTGTTATGTTTTCACTGATATGGACTGATATCTCTCTCTGAAGTTAAACAAATTTCTCTAACGAAATTCAATTTTGAAGCTGCTCAGACAACCTATGCAGTTCTCACCTGATTCTCGTTTCTGAATGCAGAGCATAGGCCAACCTCTTTGCCTGCCTTGACCCTAGAGTAATCGTCATAATTGGAAGCGAAGACTACCATTGGATTGCACGAGTTTTTCTTTTTATGGCACCTCCTTCCTTTTCTCAATT
>JAUELA010091095.1:0-10178 GCA_031471845.1 Boltenia villosa | reverse complement strand
TTGTCCTTTTAGAAAAACAAGGGACCGGTCGAAATCTCCACATCATCACAAATCTCCTCATTCAAGTAAAGAAAGAAGGTGAGTTTAGTGAACAAGTGTAGGCCGTAGGGTAGTGTAGTATGGGTTGGAGAACTGGGTTTAGGAAAAAGGCCTGTTGCCATGCCGACTCGTACACCAGGGCTTGCTCATTGCTGGTCTTCTCTGACTTGTTTGGTATAAGTAAAATAGTTGGTCTATCAGAAAATGTTGATGTTTTAATTTTTTAGTGTTTTACTGCAAACACTTTTCATGCCATTCGGCTATTAGTACCTTAAAAATTATTAAGCAATTAACAATTACGTTCTGTTATTATGTTGGATTTACATTTTTTTTACCTATTCTACTTCTAGAAGTCCTTCTAGCCCCCATTCCAGTCGTCATCAAAGTGAGCATAACCATAGACGTTCATCTCCAAAGAAGTCCACTCAGCCCACAAGGTAAAGTAAATACTGATGTAATTTGGCAAAGTATAGTAAGCATTAGGGGGGATGAGCTGCATTTTATGTCACTTCATGGGGCATAAGGTCTGGTTTGACAACATTCTAAGAAAGAAAGAAAGTTTTATTGCACTCGATTTCAATGATTCATTATCATTGATGAGACAATAACGATACTACCATATGGTCATCAAGTTAGCTATGTTGCAAAGGCACTGATTCTAACCACCGAGCTGCCCCCTAATGTTACTATCTTTTAAACTTTTGAAGTCTGAATGTTTAACTCGGCTCATATTCATCATCTTTTCGGTGCATGCACATTCAGAATTGTGCCAGCATATAGTGCTGTGACAAGATTAAATAATTAAACAGTATTGTTGCATATCGCACCTTAATGAATGAATTATTTATCCATGATTTGCAGCATCTTGAGGGCAGATTTTTTCAATCTATTATATGGCAGATGCAAATGTATACAGAAAAAATTGAAGCGACGATAACTGAACCTAATGTATTGTCAACATACCTCATACTGATATCACTGAATGCATTCTAGAGTTTGCTATTTAGAAATACCGAAATAATGTCCCATTTGTATTTCTTATTTATCCATACATTTCATGGGTTAAATATTTAACTTATTTATTTAAATGCTGCAGAAGTGTACTTTCTGAAATTCACATTGAAATCACAGAGAAATGCACGTTTTTACCTAAGTTCCCAATTTCTATTGATGCAATTTTATGTAACTTTCACTTAACAGAACCCGACACCAGCAACCATATGTTGCCTTCAGACCATTTTGAAGTAAAATGTAGCTTCAATGATGGACAACTTGATCATTTCAAACATTATGTTTTCATTCTCAGAAAAACATCAAAAGATCGTACTTCTACTCATTCTCGATATTCCCACTCGGAGAAGCGGAGATCTTGGGATTCAGAAAACAGGAGAAATAAAAGGTAAAAATTCTAATTCTGTCAGAAGATATATTGTCGATTTGGCAAATTCAATTAGGAGCACAATGGTTTGTAACTACTCTCTTTTGACGAAAGTTCTTTAGGTGTTATGTATAGTTTGTGAAATGTAATGAATGTAATATAATTTTGTCACGGACTTACCGTTTCCATTTTGCTTCCCTGTTTATTTAGAATAAATATTGGTACCGGGAACTAAAACTTTTCATTTGGCATCTCTTTGTCCCCACCTAGCAGACGGTCCCAGCTGGAAATCGCCTGTTTGACATTCACACATCTATTTTTTTTGTTTAGATCTCATCATCGTAGAAGGAGATCCCATTCAGACTCTAAATCTTCAGTCCCTGGAGAAGATGACACTACCTCAACATCATCTTCCAAAACTACTGAAATCCTATCAGTCAGCACTTCACCTCCACTCAATTCTGTAGTTGCATATTCTGTATCAGAGAGCAGCGAATCCGAAAGTATAATTTCGAAATACAGTGAACAGGATTACGTTGACTTACCGAAGAGTGAGGATAGTGACTTACCTACGCCATCCGGTGGTTCGTCTTTGGAAAGCGAGGCGGAAATATATGCAGATACGGAAGATGATCAAAAAGAATTTACTTCTTTGAAAAACATTGACGACGTTCACGAGGACTCGGAGAGCGATAATATATTTTCCAAACTCGAAAGCACGTTTTCAACATTAGAAAACGTTGCGATAGAACAAACAGAAGAAGATACAGATGTCAATAAAGATCAAGATATAAAGGTAAGAAACTGTGCTTAAAATAAAAAAATTTAAATAAATAATAAAAATTAAATAAATAAATGTGCTTCAGAATAGAATATTTTACCTTTTACACTAGACTTTTAAGCATCGTGAATATGAATGAAAATGATGTTTAGAAAGGCTGTGGGGGATCATCAAAAAAGTGGACAATTTTGACTTCATCCAATTTTCATATGAATCTTAATTAGACCAGTGCTTCTCAACCTTTTTTAACCCGGGATCACTCAAGATATTGTGGCAAAATGACAATGAAAAGATTAAAAATATATTTGTGAGAAAGAAATAAAATTTTAACAACACATTCAATATACTATTAATATGCTTCTACATATTAATAACAACATGCGATAAAAGTATTCGCCTTTTGTACTGTAACATTTTTGCCTGCTTCACAGCCCACCTGAAATAGTTTCACGGCCCACCGGTTGAGAAGTTAGACATTGTGATTCAATACAATGCAAGTCTTGTTGTCAATATGAACTGGCTTATTAGATTATACTGTGACTTTTTATATCCAAGCCAAGTTTAAAAATATGTTTAAGCTTCTCTTTTCCCTCAATGAGCCTAGTGGCCTAAAAGAACTTTGTGCTCTAATATGTATATTGTTATTTGGAACTGTGACTCTCAACCTAACCACTGATTTATTGTATGCTCATAATTTTCAAAGGTGTAGGCCAGTTGAATCTTAAAGTTTTCGATTTAAGTTTTTTAAAAATTTGGCAATGGAAATATGTAAAAATATAATCTTAATGTTTTAAGGACTTCTCTTTATATCTAAGTGCATTCATTTTAGACTTGTGATATGACATCCGGAGGAACTCCTGAAATGGAGGTAGAAGAAAGTCTTCAACTTGGAAAGGAATTACATCCTGAAACACCTCTAAATCCTCAAGAAATCCAATCCACCACCACCGAGTCAAGTGAATCTAAAGCTGTTTTAAACCAAGAAATTCAACACACTGTTCAGTCCGACCTTGAAAATAAATTTGAAAGTGTTGATGAACAATCTGTGAAAAGCGTCGACCCAATTCTAGAGACCAGTTCACAGATTGCACATTCTGCCGATTCTTCACCATCTCCAGCAAGAATGTCAACCCCAAAGGTCACGACCCCGATCCATACTTCTCTTTCCGATGAGGAGGCTACCGAAACTTTCACAAGTTGTTCACCTCCTCCGCCTGAGATTTGCTCACTCACTCCTCCTGATTCTCCTCCTCATACTCCCCCCAGAGAACCAGTCAGTGTTGCTCAGCATGGAGGAAAAGATGATGAAGAACTGAGCCCCTCCCTGGTGGTAGATCCTGTTTCGAACATCAAGAAAGATTCAAAGGTTCCAATCCTTACATCAAAATTGAAGAATGTTTTCGAATCCATCTTGCACACGGATTTCGGCGGAAACAAGGTTGAAAAAATCGCAGCCTTCCAACAAATCAATGGTCTGAAACATGTCGAGAATCTTGATTCGAATTCTGATGATCACATGACAAATATTAACACAGATAGTGAAAATAATATTCCCGACACCTCCCCCCGCATCAGCTCAACAGATGAAGTTGATGATATATGCGCTCAACCATCTGAACACGATATAGAAGATTCTAGTCCTGTGAAGAGCAAAGAAGATGAGCATATTATTAACAGTCCTATCAGACTTGAATCTGATTCCCTTGTCATCCCAACTATTAGTCCAGCAAGACCCAACCATATTTCTCCAAGCAATAAATTGAAACTACACGCTACAACCAAAACACCTTTACCTGCTAAAAAGAGCTACATTCAACAAGTGCAGATATGCAATGAAATGGAACTTTTGAATTCCGACCAGGAGAAAACTGATGCAGGATCTCCTCCTGGTATTGTCTTCCAGCCTTCAGCTAACTCTTGCTCCGCATCTGATATTTTCACTGTAAGAACTCCCATCGAGACATTACCTATTTCTGAATCTGTATACACCAATGATTCTAACAGTAACAAGGAAGAAAAATCTGATAATGTGGATGAAACTTTGCAGCAGCCATCTCAACTACATGATTACCAAAATGCTGAAAATAATCCACTCATGCTGACATCTGACCTAGGTAATATTTTAACAGTCACCATGCAGTCAGTATTGTATTTAAAGTTTATAATGTATGTATATATTAGGGATGGAACGAGTCCGAAAAAATTTGGACTTGGTCGAGTAACGAGTCTTAGTCCTGAAAAAAAGACTTGCCGAGTCTCGCTTCCTTAAAAAGGGTTGTTAAAAGTTTAACTATTTAACTATTCAAAGGGTACTATATGCTAATAGGTTTATGTTACTCATTCGCGTCCTGGTCCTGGTAAGTTATTCTGCAGAACGGTATTAAAATCAGAAGAAAAAAAAACGGTATTGTATTGAATGACTTGACAACAGGGGTCAATTGCTTTGATCTGTCTTCATGTTGAGCCCAAAATCAAAACCTTCTGAACACCTGGCTTCGCAGGATTTTTTTCAACTTTTGTAATTTTTCATTCGTCTTATTAAATTCTGCTGGGTAAAGTTGTTCATCACAACGGAATGACATCGGAAAGTGTTGCTTGACACCTCGTTCTGTCCCATCCATAGTATATATATATATATATATATATATATATATATATATTCCACATTAATTGGTTAAAAAAGTTGCAATTTTATATTTTTAATATAATAATTCTAAATTTCCGATAAAGTTATAAATGTGGGGATTCAGAATATTGATGCCTTGATAGAAAAAAAATTGGAGACAGGTTGGAAGGCAATCTTCGAATCGAAGTAACCATCCCTGAATTCCTGTGTTAAAATCTGTAGGATATCTTGGCTATGTGATGAAATAAGACTATATATCAGGCAAGGAGGGTCTTTATTTTATACACCTCGTTATGCATTCGTCCGAAATGGACTGAGCCCTTCTGAAGCTCAATAATGCCTTACAAATAACAGATCATCTTATTCACGAAACATCAATCAGTCTGTCAATCAATCAGTCTGGTTCATTTATCAGTCTTCGTGCATTCTTTAGATTGAGACTTAAATAGTTATTCTTTTACTTCCAGGTGTGGTTCGGCAAGATTCAAGTGGATCAAGTCCCACCGATACAGAAGATGGTATATTATATGATTTATGATTAATTTTATGATTTTTATAAAATATAACTTTGTCTGTTGATGACATTGTCCAATTCCAGGTCCACGTCGATCGGCCCGAATCCGAACTAAGAAGAATGAGAAAACGCGATCGATACATCGAACTAAGTTCTATTCTTCAGAACCTGGAAGTAGCGAGGTTTGTTTCTGTTTTTATTACAATCACAGAATAAACTTTTTTGTCTTGTTTATTTCAAGTTCAGGAAGACAGTGGAAGGTGGAGTTTATCGTCTCTTGTTTAGCTTTGGCGTATATTCAAATTCCTCGCCATAGAAAGTGATTATGGGTAGTGAAGCTCTAGAGTAGAGACACGACTCTTTCTTCATTCAAGATTGGATTGCTTCTGTTTCTCAGAAAATTTTTCCTGACGATTTAAACCTTGAACCTGTCGATGGATATTTGTATTTGTATAAATTTATTGGAAAATAAAAATATGTGGTTTGTTATTTTTTTCACTAACAATGTGACAGCTTAGGCAGTTCTCATTCAAATACTGTTGTCATCCATCGATTTGTAAAACTCTTTGAAGGCTTTGTAGTATTCTATTCACCAATGCAATTGTAGGGCAGAAATCAAATTTGAGATCAATAATAATGTAAATCTAATATACTGGTCCTTGATATTTAGGGGGTATTGCCAATGTAAAAAAGTTAATTTATGTGTCCACTAAGATGACAACTGATATTTGAATAGTTTTTGACCACACTAACATTTGAATCCATCATCGAGTTTGGATTGACTTTTGTCTAACAAAATACGGTAGTAAAAGAAACAGAATGACACACTGTCTTATCAAACGTGAATAATGAGTAAAGTTTGGAAGATATTAATTATACCAGGTCAGTCTTCTCATGTATAAAATATTTATTCAGCCCTCATGAATGTTCCATACAATTTGTGGGTATTGGCACATTATGCATTCAAAATATAATAATTTCAGGTCGCACAGTCCAGTCCCACAGAACAAGAGCCTGCTTTTACTGAAAATAAAACATTCGAACAAAATACTGTGAATGATAAGTAAGTGGAATGAAATCAAAAGCATCCAAAATAATACTTTTCACTGATAGCAAGTAATGTGATGTCATATTCTTTTATTTGATGAAAGGATAACCATTGAGATGTCAGAAACTGATTATTTCAAAGCTAAAATACGATTGGCCGAAGGAACTACAGAATTGCCGCAGCTCTTCGAAGTTCTAGATGAAAATGACTACCTCACAACAAAGTATGTAGACCGAGTCGTACTTGAATTTGTTAATGGAATCAAATGTTAAGAGATGTAACTCCATTACAGAAAAAAATCTCGTGCTCGTAAAGAGATTCGACGTATGGTGTGCGAGTGCGCTTTGGAAGAAAATCAAGATAATGATGAACCCCCTTGTGGAGAAAACTGCCTCAATCGACTGCTCATGATCGAATGTTCGTCCCGGTGTCTCTTTGCCGACCACTGTACTAATAAAAGGTGACTTCATGAGGAAATTAACATTATTACTATAAGAAAAATAAACTGTGGTCAAGCGGGATGGGACAAGTCCGAAAAATATAGGTTGAGTAGCAACTTCCGTAATTTTCCGCATATAATACGCATTATTTTCGGTAAAAATCTGTCAATTTTTTGGGGGGGGGGGGTGCGAATTATGCATGGGCTTAAGGAATTTTAAATTTTATCAAAAAGATTACCGGCAATTTATCGTATATATAATATCAAGTACAATATTCCTCTACTAAAACTAAACTTCCTTCCTACAGCAACGACATTGACTTTTTCTTTTCTATACGAGAGAATGTCACCTGTGCATGCGGTGATCACGCAAACGTACATATACGTGATAATAGTAGTTGATAAGTGGCTATGACACTCATTGACTGGAATTTGAGTAAGAACGTATATATACATCATAAAGCACCCAACCGTAAATTGTGAAAAAGCGTATATACCTGTCCTGAAGAACTGAAAGTGTTAAAAAATTAATTTGCGAATATATTTTTCGACAGTGTTGATCATGTCGTAATCGTAAACAAATAATTTTAAACAGAAAGTGTCATTTTTCCCATCAAATCAAGGGTGCGTTGCTATACATGGTAATAGTCATTTTTTTAATATTTTGGTGACAAATCAAGGGTGCGTGTTATACACGGAAAATTACGGCACTTGTTCTAGAATGTTACAGTTCATAGATTCAAACTTGTGCTACAAATCTTTGTGTCACAACTGACCAATTGCTCATCCCATTGAATAAAGTCATTTTTGTGACTAAATTATTGTTTGCAATTTAGATTTCAGCAGAGAAAGTATGCCCCTACTGAAGTTTTCAAAACTGATTTCAAAGGATGGGGGATTCGCGCAGCGACAATTATATCAGCTGGACAGTTGATAATGGAGTATTGTGGAGAGGTGGTGGACCAACGCGAGTTCATGCACAGATCCATGGCATATTCTAAAAGTAACCACGAGCACTTCTACTTTATGGCCCTGTCGCAAGATGAGGTAATGTCTCTTGGGTTTTTTGTAAATCCTGAAAGTTTTAAGTTTCCCTTACCATAAGTCAGGGTGGTCCAACTATGGGCCCGCTGAGTGATTTTTAATGACTTCAATGGCCTTAGCGCTCATAATGATATATTAATCTATTGTATTTTATATTCTAGAAAAAAAATGAGCAATTTCGATATTTTCTTTAAATATAAAAACAAGACCCAATGCGACTGATTCAAACATCTAAATCTAAAAACATCGTAACATCTAAAACCAGAAATCAATTAGGAAATGAAACACTAGACTAGGCGCCTTTCTTCAACCTACCATTACCAACATAGAAATCCATATTGAGACTCTGATAAAAAAGTCTCGACCCCAGACATCCCATTAGCAGACATTATGTATGAATAAATTGACCAGCATTATGTATGAATCAATTTAAACCCCTTGAAACTAATGATTGCAAGAGTTGACAGTATTGGTTGAAAAGTCACACCCCATCACTGAAAATTACGTTTTCATTTGTGGCCCACGACCTGTATGTTTAGTGCTGAAGTGGCCCACAATGACAAAGAATATATATGATCGACGATTTAAAACGTCATCTGCTAAATATAAATTTTAAGAAACCTACAATTATGTTATCACACTAATACACACTCATATTTTCCCAAACTACTCAATCATGCCTGTTTCTGGCAATTTGAAATTTTCATACAATTTATGCTATGTACAAGTAAATGTATATCTTCTTGGCCAAGATGGAACATACAAATTATAACAGACACTCATAGTCTTGTCATCAAAAATATCAGCCCAAAGTTCACGCATCTATATTGTCATATTCAGTCCGATGCTGAAACTGAATTCTATTGCAATATAATGTTGTCATATGTTTAGAATTAGAACGTTATACAATAGTGGCAATTTCAATTGTCGATATTACAGGCCGGCACAGGCCCTAAGGTGCTGTTTTTATTTGCAAACTATAAACGAAAGTAAAGAAATTGAATGAAACTCATTGATCAATTAATTCTGTGTATGTGTGTGCATTACATTGTGTATGATTCAATATCCTACTATCATGAGTCATTAGATTTTCCAAATATACAAAACAAGTTACTGTATCTAGTCTATACTATTTTAAGAGCTCTATTAATTATAGTTAACTACATTACAGTTAACCAATCAATCAACTTAACCATTCTGTATCACAATTTACTTTGGTTACAGAGTATATTTGTATTTTAAGTCTGGGTTTCATAGCAATTTGGTGATGTATCACAGACCATTCATTGTTATCATTATTGATTATTGTCCATGTGTATACCATAAATTTCTGTGTATCATACGCACTTATGATAATACGCACCCTTGATTTGTCTCGTAAATATTAAAAATTTAAAATTCTTATACCCATACATAATATGCACCCCAAAATGACTAAGATTTTGACCGAAAATAATGCCTATTATACACGGAAATTTACGGTAATTATTTTGTCAGCAAGCAATCAATCCATCTATCTATTTCTATTACAGTATCTGAACATATACCAATGATTTCAAATATTTTCTTCGCCCTCAATGTCATCAATTAATGAAATTTTATGATACTATTCCACAGTACCAATTTGTATGTAAAAATGTATTATTCAGAAATATTCCCTATTCATTTGTCTTCTGCAGATTATAGACGCAACTTTCAAAGGGAATTCGTCACGTTTCATTAACCACAGTTGTGACCCAAACGCTGAGACACAAAAGTGGACGGTGAACGGTAGATTAAGGGTTGGATTCTTTACTCTACGGAATATAGCAAAAGGAGAAGAGATTACTTTTGACTATCAATTTGAGAGATATGGGTTTGTGCATTCATGCTTAACTATAACACTTGAAACTGTGAGGCTAAAAAATCCAGTAAATTCTCAAATGTAGTAATCCAATGTTCCAAGAATATGACATACGATTCTAGAAGCATGCAATTGTGAATGATATTATTCTACCTGATGCAGTCCATAATCTCTTCCAACACTTTTTTGAACTATTATTCGCTTGCTATATGTGTATATGGTAGGCATATATTTTGTGGCCCCATTTGATATATACTCTGTATTCTCCACAATGACACTTAGAACACCAGAGGGAATGTATTATTTTCTCAGGAATCTTTACATTAGTTGGTTTTGGTTCATCTCGCCAAATTTTATGATATGTGTATATGGTAGGAATATATTTTTCTGGCCCCATTTTATATAGATATGGTTATATATTCATTGTATTCTCCAAAATGACACTTAGAATACCACAGGGAATGAT
>JAUELA010090984.1:0-10181 GCA_031471845.1 Boltenia villosa | reverse complement strand
TTTTCAGATCTAATCCGTTACGAATACAGGTATTCTTAACTGCAGTAAATATGTCTTCTCCACGGGTGCGAGTAGCGAGGGTTTCCATAGAAAGAAGATCCTCACACAACTCAAAGCTTGAAGATAAAGATCGAATGAATACAAGTAATTGCGCCGAGTCCGTGATGTCAGTTGATTCATCGACAGCCAGTGAAAATAAACTTGCTTCCTTGTTAACCTTTGTCTGCATAGAAATGGTTAACTGCCTGGCGATATCATCTTGCCGGCGCTGCATCGTAACGCGCGAGAGAGCAATTGATGCATAGTCAGTTTCCTTACCAGGATGAATGCACTTAACAACATCTATGAGGCAGCGCTTAACGAGTTCCCCATCGGAATAAGGCTTTCCCGCTACACCAAGATGATATGCCACTCTATAGGAAGCTTCGCGACGATTATTAGCGGCCGCAGGTTGTGCACCGTTGCTCTAAACCTAACCCTAACACTAAATTTTGAGATGGGCCGTTCTATCGTAAGCATGAAACGGTCGATAAAATGCTGACATATGATTTCATTTACTCTGGATTTAATTCATGAACAGCTAGAATGAATAACCCATATAGAATTAACCGATGTTACGATAATTCTCGTAGTTTCATTGCTTGGAATTTACAAATGAATTAATTATAAAAATATGATTTCGTTAGTCTTAAACTAAAAATTTAACAAAAACCAGCCAATACACTGTAGTTTAATAAAATAAAGATACTTTTAAGAGTTGGTACCGGTCAACTGGGGTTACTTTGATCAATTTTGACAGTTTTTTTTTAATAAAATTTAGGTAGTTTTATAAGGAGATATGTTTACCATGTCAGTGTTAACACTTGGGCCAATATCTAGAAACAGAAAGAATATCATAGTTCTAGGGCATCTCTGTCTACCATTTTTGAGTCAACGAGTGAACAAAGTCACGGAATAAATTCTACAATTTTTACAAAAAATAGTGTTGAAGTCACCCCAGTTAATTTTAATGACTTTATTCCGACAAGCAATTTTTATATTTTATTTTTCCCGCGAGGGTGCGGACACCCCTGTCATACAGGTAACTTCAAATTATTCTACTTTAGTTAATAAAAGCGTCGCTCTGAAGATGTGAACATTCCCGCATTTATTCAAGTATTTTGAAATTCTATGAAGAATATACGACACAACTGCTGTTTCGCACAACGTTCCAAATTGGCCGAATACCTACTAATCATAACGAAAGATTACTCAATATCATAATTTTGTACAATATTTTTAAATTTGTATTAAAACTCAAGCAAAATGAACAAAAAATAACGTGTCAATCAATAGGAAAAATACAGAAGAGAAGTACATTGATAGCCCTGTAATACAAAATAAAAATGCAATCAAAATGACTAACTACACATAAGTACAAAAAGACAGCAGAGCTAACATCTACACCATGTTCTAGCGGAGTTAGGATAAAACATTTCAGCCATAAGCAAGCAATTCCATGGAAACTAGCAGCGCATGAAAGAGGTAAAATGTAAATAATATATTTCAATATTTCAAAAAGAAGGAAATATTGAGAAACAAGCATCATGCAGATTGGGAAGGACCAAAAACTAGGCTATCTATTACAAAGTAATACTTGTAACTAAGCTTTCTACACAGCTGATGGTAAATCATTGTCAACATACTATTTTTCTATAACTAAATTGAATAGCCTACAAAATAAAAGCATCAAGCTAGCAAATTCCTATCTCAGATAGAGGCGTCGCACTAAGCAAGAGTACAAAAGCGATAACGGAAAACAAAACTCATTTTTCAACACATGAGCATAGAATACTGCAATGTATGATAATTGTTCTGATCTAAACATAAAAACAAAAAAGTAAAGGAAAACATCAAAACTCTGAAGCAATAAATATCCTGCAATATTATGGAACTATATACAGTCAACCTAGAAATATACATGCATGTAAGATCCCATTTCAGTCATGATACAACGTATATTCATGAAACGAGAGGGTATTATAATTAGTTTTGTTAATTCATTTTCTTCAAATTAAAAAGTGACAAAGGACACTTCATCACGATGGCCAGGAATATTTGCAGCCTTGTTTTCTTGCCTTGTATTCTGATTGGCTAATACTCCAGGTCCTCCATTCTGATTGGTTCCTCCAACAGCATGATGATTTGATGACTTGCCGTGCATTGCGTTTTGATTGGTTGAAACGCTGCCGTCTTGTTTAAGCTGGAAAGCATTGTTCACAGCCGCCGTTGTCGGATTGTTGGTATGTTTGTCTTTGTCTTGAGGTCTGTTTGGCAAGAACACGGAGTCGTCGTTACTGGCGACTCCCGCCCGACTGTTTCCCGACACAGATTCATTCTCAGTGTCGCCAGTTCTGAAATTGACGAAATACATTTTATTTAAATTATTATAAGCGTTACTACGGGTCATTTTTTGGCAATATTTCAAAATCAAAATCCTTCAATTTTACACCACAAGCAAGTAAAACACACATGCGTTCCAATGAAAATAAATTATAAAATCACAATCATGAAAATTGGCATTGAACCAAATGAGAACAAAAGCTGCTTTATTACGATTCATCCAACGACCCATTGTGTAATTCTTGACATCAATATTACTGGCAACGTCTCCCTAAAAATTTACCACCATATACCAATTTTCCCATTCGTTTCAGGGATTTTTTCTTCTTCTCATGGAGAGAACTTCAACAAGGGACTAAATGGCATTATTGTTTGTTTACTTCACGCGCATTGCTGACGGACATTGTATTTGATTGACATGACCAGTGATAGAAATGAGATTTGAAACTAGTTATACGCTAATACTGGAGGAGGGTACTGGTAGTTTTAATATTGACAATTACGCGGCCTTTTCCAGCATAGTGATAACAATCAAACAACAAATTGTTTTGGGTTGACACGTGACAAACCTATTTAATGTCCCCATTGGTATAGAGCAGGGTGGTTCAACTACAGGCCCGCGGGCCACATGTCGCGTGCCCGCCGAGTGGTTTTTAATGGCCCGTTGGCGCTCATAATGATATATTGATCTATTGTATTTTTTTCTAGAAAAAAACTGAGCGACTGAGCGACATTTTTTTAATAATACCGCAGCACAAAAACGAGCCAAGGCGAGTGATTTAAACATCTTAAAGGTAAAAACAAAAACATCTTAAAATCTAAACCAGAAATCAAATAGGAAATGAAACACTACCAACATAGAAATCCATATTGAGACTTGGTAAAAAAACAGTCTCGATCCCAGACTACCAACATAGAAATCCATATTGAGACTTGGTAAAAAAACAGTCTCGATCCCAGACTACCAACATAGAAATCCATATTGAGACTTGGTAAAAAAACAGTCTCGATCCCAGACTACCAACATATAAATCCATATTGAGACTTGGTAAAAAAACAGTCTCGATCCCAGACTACCAACATAGAAATCCTTATAGAGACTTGGTAAAAAAAAGCAGTCTCAATCCCAGACATCCCATTCGCAGACAAGAATATGACTAGCATTATGTAGGAATAAATTCAAACCCCCTAAAACTAATGATTACAGTATTGGTTGAAAATAATGAAAAAAAATTAGTAAAAGTAAGATACGAAATTTAGTTTTCAATTGTGTCCTCGACTTGTATGTTTAGTGCTGAAGTGGCCCGTAATGTTAAGGAAGTTGGGAGCACCCTGGTATAGTGAATGGAGCTTGGAAAATGAGAAGCAGGTGTAAGCAGTATTTCTGCTTGCATCCTTGAAAATGTACGCTCCGAATCTATACTCCAAATCCAATATGGGAACCAACATATTTTTCCGACTTAGTCTTATTAGTAATTTTTTTGTGGACAACATTACATTTAACAAATGGAAAACTTCTCAGGTGCTCAAATAACATGCAAAAAATGAATGCCACACCATTGCAAATGCAAAATCTATGAATTACAGTATTTCAAATTACATCCTTGCATGTATATGCAGTGCCACTCACTACATGCAACATTGACAAAACTGCGTGCCCCACTCCGTGCATCGTGCTTCTTTTGTGTATTTTTCATACCTTACTTCAACATGGAGCTGTATTCATTGGGTGAGGTTGGGGACCGTTATCATATGGGACCACACTGTACCCAGGCCGTCCCCCTGGCGCACCCAATACAGAAGCGGTAATTAACCTGTTGAAGAGCAGCGGCGCGTCTTCGTAATCGCTCGTCTCGCCGCACATGGAGCGAAGTCGTTCGTTTTTCTTTGACGGAGTAGCCATTACACTGGTATTGGTGTCCACATTACTGGATGCTGTGGTATAACAAAGGATGTTATATCGGTCAAGCAGTTACCAAACGAAAAGGGTTAAATATGAATAAAACGCGGTGTTACCTGCGCTGTTTTTGTTCAGGCTATCTTGCTCCAGTGCGCCACCTTGCAGTTGTGATTTACACGCGCGGTTCAACAAATGGGCACCGAGCAGATCAACGAACGTGTCAGCGAAAGCAGCGAAACGAGAACTATTTTGAAACAAAACAGTTGATTTCAAACAAATTCTTATTATCAACTCTATTGAGGCTAAAGGGAGAATATACTCACATAAGCCAAAGATACAACACCGCGCGAGGTATGGCAGCTGGTGACGTCATCCCAGCACTGGACATACCAATTACCATAGCTCGCATGTACGGATCGGTACCAAAGAACCACCTTCCTCCTACTGACGTCACAGAAGTTACTAGTGACGAAAGGCTAAAAGAAAAATGTTTAAAATATGTATTTTCATGAAAAAAGATTCATTTGAGCCAAAAATAACGTCAAGAAAGCTATTGTTACTTACCATATTAATATAGAGCCGATACATGTTATCTGTTGCCCGCTCATTTGAACTAAGAATAGAGAACTGCAAATGATGACAATCGCAGAACCGCCGCGGTGAAATAGTCCTCCAAGGACGGCAGATACACGAGCTATACGCCGGTCTATCGCCGAATGCGGGATGCAACAACCAGAAAGATGTCTTTCTTTCAGTAAACAGCGCGCAGTTACAGGGATACATAGGTCACTGAATACAAAAGACAAGGTCATTTAGTTTAGAAAAATATATGTTATATCTACTGATGGTTAGTATATATATGTACCTGAATCCAGTTGTTGTTGCTGTTAGCAACGGTCCGAGGGATCTGAATCCGAGAAGGGAGAATGGGTTCGTTAGTGTTAGTACACTGACCACTAGCGGCATCAGTACCAAGGAATATACACTGAGGCAGGATATTACTGTGACGAAATACCACTTGGTGGCGTTATTGAATTCGTAAACCTCGTTCAGAACTTCAGTATTATTGTTTCCAAATCGACCGGTAGGTGGAGGTCGATCGTGACCAATATTCGCCCAATCCACCCTTGTTGCTACCAACTCGGACACGTAGAAAAGTACTCCAATCGGAAGATACCTGTGAAATGAAAAATATGGATATATCATTAGAGCAGTGCTTTCCAAACTTTTCAAATCGACAATTTTTCGTGACATATGAACTTCATCAGAGTGTGATCTGATTTCATCGATAAATGTCCACAATAATTATGCGATTAATGACTTTTATTTATCGTCAACTATACAGAAAATTTTATCGACCTCAATTCGTGACACGGCTGGAGATTATTGGCCACACACTAAAAGGGTCGCCACACACAAATTGGAAAGCTCTGCATTAAAGTTAAGGAATGAATAAAAAAAAAATGTGAGATGCTTTAAGAGAGGGGAGGTGCTAGATGTGATATGCAGAATTTGCTTTTGGATAATGCAATTCAAATTGATAACTCTGTACTCTCACATATGTACTTTAAACTGTAAAGTTTATATTTTATGTTAAATAGGCTCCTTGAATGACTTAGTTGCCAGATTCTAACCATGATCCAGGTATTAAATGCATCTAAGTTCATTTATTCAATAACGAGATTAAAAAATCGAAACCATCGCGCGTTAGAAAAACCGCTGGCGGTAACATTTGATTGAACGAAATTTAATTAGCGGGGGAACCATGAAAAATTGATGAAGGATACTGAGACTGAATTGAATGAAGTCAAGCCACATTCTACCGAAGAGTAATGCATTCTACACTAGCTTGTTTGTTCTAGCGAGTGTTGGGAAGTAACTGTCAATCAGTAAGGACATGCACTTCTGTATTGCAAAGTATGCACGGCATGTAGTATTGGCAACTATAGTCTTAAGTAAGTTGACACCAGAAAACAAATGGACTAAATAGACAAAAGCCTGAGGTAACCAGTTGCAGACAAATAGCAGTCACTGCCTTTTGTCAATCTTGTTTGAACAGGATTGTTTAACTAAAACGTGAGATCAACACCTTCGTTCTATCCACAGATAGAAATCAGGCAATCGAGTCTGAAAACTCACATTACAAAGGGTGACGCTGTCAAATTTTACCGCAAATCGCTGTAGCTAATTTCTTCCAGTTTTAATAACGAACGGTAAGATTATGGTCGAGCACCACAACTATAATTAATTGAAGGTGCTTTAAACAATCTACGTTAGTTCTTGCGGCACCTGTGTCATAAACACCCAAATCAGTGAAAAACATCCTGTAAGGTGGGTTCAAAGTATCTATTTACGGAATACGGTCATACGGCGTAAATTTCGATACCATCGTCGTCCGAACGAATAAACAATTAAACGACCAACTCAGTACAAATGTAAAATTGATTAAAGCAATGTTTGACCACTAAGATGTAACGTTATACGTCACACATAAGAGATTGACGTCATCGCTCTTGAATTGAGAACAAAATTAACGTTTAAGCCGATTTAAGATTCGACCAAACGAGATATTATCGAAGCTTATTGCATTGTCAAAATGTCATATAAAGTATAAAATTCAACATACTGCATTTAACTAGGATATATAGTAAAGCAGAATTTTGGTAACAGGCGGAATAGCATAAAATACATTGAAATCGTCCAAATGGGGGCTTGGCAGCCTTTCCTGTATCAGCGTTTCCCACAAAGGAAAATTACCCACCATTGAACCGTGTATCCGATTTCCTATTCTCGCGCTCATCGCCCCAGTGAGTCACGGAAACCCCGACACGGGATAGGGGTACCTTCACCCCGAAACAATCAGTGGGGTTACACAAAACTTGAAATGTGATGGTCCCTTTGTTTGAATTGTCTCATATGATGCAATGCTGAATTAGATTACGGTGTGATATATTATTATACTTTGTTCGCCATAAATCTAGACCATTTATAACAAAGGTTTCAATATCCCAATTTTTCACATAATTTTGGGGTGAATTGTCATTCAATAATCTCTGGACAATTAAATGGCGTCATATTCGCTGTGTGAATCGACTACTTGTGCCAGCGAGCTAGTTCCTGTTCACACGCCATTCGGGTCGGCTTACCCTGTTGCGATAATTGTTGTCATATCAAACGATCTGTAAGTGGCTTTAACGATGGTGAGAAGCGCTGCTATGAAAATAGCAAAAAGAATCGACGATGCAAGGTGACATCGAGCCGCGATATAATTGACGATGGCCCGCTTACGGAGGAAACATCCATCGATAAAACTTTCGTAAAGGTTATGGGTACGATTTTTTTTTTCGTTTACAAAATCTCAAAAATGCAGTTCTACTAAAACTGCGGGAGGCAAGAATAATTACTTATATATTTTCAACAATTTTTTTCCAAGTTATTCAAACGAATACACAACTAGAATTACGCACAGAGAAAGGATAAACAGCTCGCTACACGACATTACAAAACTCTTGGCATATCCAAGTATTGCTCAATAAACGTAAAACGTTTTATTCGGAAGCTTTCCGAGTATATTGAGTTCAGATATTGATATCATGCCATTAATATTCATGAGAATGAATTTAAAAGGGGAAATTCCATTCTGCATACTTTGCAAAATGGAAATGTCTTTCAGCCCATTTTCCTAACGTTCGCAGTTTGAAACTCGCCCAACGCTACCCATTCTCTGTTTGATTTATTGATTACTTCATTATAAATATTGCACTTAAATTGCGTTTTATTCAAGCGATTTTCGTGACGAATATCGACCGCAGCTACTCCATTATCCAAGTCCAACAATAAAGTCTCCCTTGGAAATGGAAATTAACGATTTCCGCTGGAGAAGGAGTCAAATGAGTGTAACCTTATGCGAGATTCCATTTCATATGCATTTCCTTAAACCTTTTCTCTCTAATGTTGAATCTATTTTCCATTCCAACCCAAGATTATTGCAGTATTACTGCTTGATATTACTACTATTATACTCTCTTTCCAATAAGCGTATTGATTTTTCGTGTTGTAGCATTTACGAAGGAGATTTTGCTTTCGTTTAAAATAATGCTTGGACAATGACATATGGTTTCTTATTTCTAAATTAAGGGTGTTCGATTATCCCCACCCCCCCCCGGATTTAAGCGATGGCTTTATTACTTGCGCGTTGCGCTATCAAAGCATTATGATGACTCGGGTTATGAGTATGTGAACAATGCATATGAATAATATGTATAGTGGCGCTATTATATTAACCTGTATGTCTCTGCCGAAATTTAACAGCTGTCAACGTATAGCTATGAAAGGGTTAGTCTATACCGGATGCATTGAAATTTTGTAGTGCAGAGTTAACCCGTGACGATATTCATATTAATTCGTTAAGAACAAAATCGCGACGAACAAAGAAAGGGTTGAGCATGGCCTTGAATTTGCACGCTCAACGATGCGCGCCAAAAATGTGACACTCGTGCAGACGACGGTAAGCAGCTGAAATTCACAATATGCATTATCTAATAAGGCCCAGATGAATTGAATTACACAAAGAGGCGAGATTGTGTTACCAATTGAGATTCCAGTACTGGATACCATAGTTATTTTTATCATGTACGAATACATACAAATTAGAAATATGCAGTCTGCTGCATGCACAGAAAGCTGGATTGGACCTTGGTGAAGCAGTCTGCCTCTTCGATTAAGTAAATTTGCTAAGAAAGGTATCAAATACCGATCCATACGTGAAAATTTCATATCAGAGCAAATATAACTCACCACATAATGATTTCCGACATGTTAGACATGACTACCCCAATTTGGGCGATCATATGACGTATCTGGGAACCTTCTACACCCATACACGAGGCACCAATACCCATAACGCCGGCCAGAAACATCAGCACGAAAAGATTGCACATCTGAAAAGGGAAAATCAATTATTATTTTTTACAAAATTCTAAATAGTTTAAGATAAAATATAGTTAAAGTAGGTGGTGAATGAAACTAGAGGCTAAAAGGACATTTCCTAATACAAATGTAGAAGCAAAGTGTTTTATTCCCTAATATATCTACTGGCAATACGATACTTCTTGGAAATTGGAAAAAAATCGGAGGAAAAGCAAGGTATAGAAACCAAAGATTTCTTACCACTGTTTCTTGTTCAGCGGGAATTCCACATCCAGGAAGAAATAAACTAAAAAACAAAATTATAAAAATATTTTCATATAAAAGAGACTAGACTGCCTTATGGGATGTCGGTTCCCCAATAAAACCATATCCATATCAAAATTCAAATTCCACGGACGAAATTTTATGGATCAATTACAGATTGGTTTGACGATAATAATGTCAAATGCCTCAAATGTTTTTTTTCAGCTGTACGCAAAATTTTAGTCCAGCGTTATATCAATAAAGGCTTTATAGTTTATTACATAGCGTCGTTGATATTATGCTACAAATCAGTGATGGTATGTACATAGGCAATAATTATTATTATTCAAATAATCAGTGACCCATTTTTTGACATGCATTCATGGCGGCCGAACTGTAAATTATTTTATCCGGATCACTGAGTATTGTCGCATAGAAAGCATTGATCAGAGACTAGATCGAATTTTTTAAAGGAAATGTCATCTCTAACGTTCAGACAATCAAATAAATTTATTATACAATTATTAATTAGGAGGTATCCTCTGCATTATAAAACTTACACAAACCTTATCAATCGTAATATTTCGTCCGACGTAGTGATATTAGCAGCCTGTGATGTATTGTAGAAGTAACTGATGGGTTTAAGGGCGAATACGGACAATCCGTCGTCTTTCAGAAATCCTTGTTGTGCCAAGAGGGTAGCATCTGGCCAACGGATTTCCTCGGT
>JAUELA010090873.1:0-10182 GCA_031471845.1 Boltenia villosa | reverse complement strand
TATTGATACTATTAGAGAGGGTTATTCAAACTATATTGCTTTAATGCTCAATGTTAACTATGTATAAAAGTAACAATTGTTAAGATCAGTTACAGTGATATTTTTGAGTAAGAAAGTGTATTGAGTAAGAAATGAATAAGAAATGTATCCATACAATATGTGGTAGTATTTTGCTCTTTCATAAAATTTGACTTTTACATTATAGCATTATAAAGGAATTCCACATTACCTTACTTCCAAATGCAACATTTGCATGTATAACATACAAAATTTGGTAAGGTGAAGGTAAATTATAACATACAAAGGGTAAGGATTGATATCACATGTTTCGAACACGCTATTACCATTTTCAAATGGTCCAATCTCCGAACACTCGATATCTTACCATTTTCACATGGTCCAATCTCCGATCATAGACCTTTGCATTGCTAATCTCCACTTTAACACAAACACGCTAAATAAGATATCTCCGACATTGCTTATCTTATCGGAGAATAGGAGTCTTTCAACAATACCAACATACTTGGGGTTGTTTCTATCATTCAATAATACTGTTGAAACCACCAACAACTACCAAGATGACCCCAAATCCGACTGCATCGAATGTCTAAATGAAGTTCGACCAAGGCAAGAAGCTTTGAAATGTGATGAATGTGACCGTTGGCAACACTTTCAAGAAATTTTTATCGGAGAATGCTACAAGGAGAATTATCCCTTAAATGGAAATGCACTGTGTGCTCGCACCGAAAAAAAGATTTGCAAAAGAATGCAAAAAAAAATATTCCAGGCTTGGGAAGAAAATGATAGTATAGTGGCTTGAGATCGGGTAAAAAATTATTAAAAAATGTGCCACTATTTACCGGACTTTTTAAATATTCTAAATTTCAGTGTTTTCCTTTCTTCAATTTTGCAGTTTTATTGTCATCGTTCCTTGTTTGCATGTTTCGTTTTATTTGAATATTCTTAGTTACATATTCACGCTTTTTGCTGTTTTATTTTCATCGTTCCTTGTTAGATATTGATGCTTTTTATCTTTGTTTGCATGTATTTTTTTCTTTTATAAAAAAAAGTTCCATCTTATATATTTCTTGTTGGTGTTATTCAGGAAACTATTCTGTTAGCAATATTACAAAAAGCAATCGCCTATGTAGTGATCGTGAATTCAGTATGATCTGTACTTTCTCGAGCAGAGTTGAGTTATTCACCCATACCATATGAGCCATACTATCCAGGATACTTACCATTTAGACTTCCTTGTCAAGTACAGTGGTCTTTATTTTCCATTGCAGTACCAAGCTTTCGCTTTCAACACAATAATTGAGTAATGTAATGAGTAGACACTATTTAAAAGCTACATTTGGCACATAAGAAGTCCTTCACATAGTCAAAGTTGATGCAATGCCAAGAAATGTGGGTTACTTTCATGTGAGAAAATGAAAACTAATCAACTGACAAAAACAACATCTGAACATGCCATCTCGGGCATACATCCATGAAGAATTATGACAGCACATACAGATAACGGATATACAGGGACCGCACTTCTCAGTTCTTAGCCAGGCTTCCAGAAGTAACGCACTAGCCTATGTAACAAGTACCATAACATGTAAAAGCAGATTAATATATGGAAACAATACTTTAAAGGCAATATCCAAAGAAACTGAACGGCAAGTGCACCTTTTTTATATGTATGCCCATCAATCAGGTATTACAGTCTTTTTATGGTAAATTTCCACATGTATGACCGTCGACCGCTCATTGCTAGACGCTGCACCCACACCTCTTACTAGTTATCTCACTAAAAACCACATATATGCCCTACTCTCACAGCGCAAGAAGCGTAATCAAACTGATATAGGCTAATCAATGGATCGTGATACCTGAACGAGTTCGTTTGGCGTAACAAATTTCGCGAAGTAAACATTGTTGCACATTTTTTCATTTGTATTTCTGAAATATATACTTTCTGATCAATATTTCATTTTATACCTTTAGTCACTACAGCACCCATTCATAACACATTTGGCAATTTTACATTTCATTTTTTCTCTGCACTCACTTATCATCAGATAGTTGGCAAACCACACTTCTGTGCCGTTGCTATGCTAATGAAGACGAACAGGCGAAGGGACCACATGTGGAAGATCACCCTTTTTATGATATTCTCGAGACATTCAGAAGTTCTGATATAAGCTAACTTCAAAAATTTCCTACCTGTGGCATTTGTTAATGGTGAATCTTGATCTTGGTGATTTGCAACATCGGGTACATCCATTTTCCTTTTCTTGCAGGACAGTACCTCAATTCCACGCTGATGTTAGGTTTCGGGTGCTCTAACTAATTTAATATGTTTCCAGTCCAATTCCAGGTAGGAATCGTGTCATTTCATGATATATCCTTTGCTTCAATCTCGCTTCAGTTCGCTTACGGTTAAATGTTAAAATCTGCCCGGTTACTTCGTTGATCCCTTCATTTGAGACTGGTGTATACAAACGAATGGTTAGATCCGCCAACCACAACCTTGTTCTATAGAAAACAATACACCAAATTCCAAATATAAACTCAACTCCTTCAATGTTCGCGCGCGTGTTTGTGCAATTAATGCATCCAGGACAGGGGTTCCCAACCTTTCTTATGCTCCGCACCCCTAAAAAAATTAATATGCTCTCGCACCCCTAAAAAGTAACTATTTTATTAGAGATAGGGATGAATTTTTTTTAATAATTTTTTAATATAGAATACTAGAAAAAACGAAATGTTAACTCTATCTCGCACCCCCTGAAATGCTTTCTCGCAACCACAGGGGGTGCGGGCACCCCTGGTTGGGAACCCCTGATCTAGGAGAATGTTACATTACCATATAAAGGAAACAAGTTGGCCTAAAATGAAACTAATACAACGAATGACCGAGGAATATTTTAATGCATGTACGGTAGGTAAGCGAAGATGCCCGAAAATCTTTCAAATATATTGTGACAAAAATTTATTTTCAAAATTTTTAATTCAGCATGAGGGATTGATGCTAGAACGTTCAAAACACGCTTATTGTGACCAACAAATATTTCACCAACATTGAAATTGCGTTTTTAATGACTGTGTCAAAATAAGTCGCTTAAACGTGTTTTGGACGCTCTAACACTGGGATGCACATTGCACAACCTTTTCGCTATTGCCGGCCGCCAGTGAGTATGGTATTGTTTATGCATTACGTGTTATCAAGGAATAGTGTGATGAATTGTTCAACTTTCCAATGAATTTAATCCATCACAGTTTACAAAACATCTTATTAAAGACTCCCTTGGCCTTTAATGCCCCCCTGCTCCAACATCAATCTTTCACGTTGAATTGAATATTTAAAAAAATCCTGAAAAACCTTGAAATTGCGTTTTTTGAACGAATTGTGTCAAAATAAGTCGTTTAACGATGCGAAGGGTTGATACTAGACCAGCCATGTCCAACCCAAATGCCTTATAGGGCCAAAAAAATTCACCACTATTTGATGTGGGCCGCACAACACAACAAGATCAGACAATTTATTGCACATTTAATTAAGTTCGAACCAAATTACAAATATATAAATTAATACAATTGAAACAATCACGCCAAATCGGTAATGAAATTTACATTGACAATGCGGTAATAGTTTAATTATAACTTAAAATATTATTATGAACGCAATATCTTTGCTTATGTTGCTGTCGTAATGCTAAGTACACAATATGCTCTTACAAAATTAAGTGATCAATTGGGCCGCACAAAATCTTCGAGCGGGCCGCGGGTTGGACATAGCTGTACCAGACCGTTCAAAACACGTTTAAACGAATTTATTATTTTGATACAATTAAACCACAGCATCAACACTTGGAAATTTTGAAATTTGCTATGAAATAAATAAAAATAGAAGGGAACTGCTGAACTTTAAAAGGTTAAATTCGGAAGGGAATAACTCTTATTTTAAGGAATATTTTAAACTAGATAACCTGGACAAAACACATACATTGTTGTTGTATTGAAAATATTTTCCCAGAAATTTGAAACAAGTTTGAAAATTCTCTTATTTTGAAGCCTGGGTTAAGACGATTCAGTTCAGAATTGAGCGTTTTAACTTTTAAGCCTAGTATAAACGACCACATTAGCAAATAAACGTAAGCTCCGATCTGTAACATGGATTGTATATACGACGGAATTAACGAAAGCTTCGAATGCATCGATCTCTATCAACAAGGTATAATTAGCATATATATTTTTTAATTTCAGGCACTGCGGAAATGGAGCCATTATAATTATCAAAAGAAACCGTCCAAAGCTGTCTTGGTACCTATCATTTTACACTATTGAACTTGAAACTTGCAAGATTATAAAAAATGATTTTAATAAATATTCATCATATAAACAAACCATAAATCAGTCATCTTATTTTATAATGAAAAATAAAAATAGATTTGAATTACAATACTAATCACATAGTATAGAAAAATTGCTCTGTAATAATATTGTGACAATGAAGATTTAAAAATTCTTTTGTGCCACAAACCACACATACTGCATAAAGAAAAACAACGTTTCATATATTTTTTGAATTTAATTCAGCGATTCAAAAGATTTGAAACTATGCAATGGAATATTGCTTTCTCCATTTGCTACAAGAAAACAGTAGTTCAACTGACTAGGAAAGTAAAGAATGTATAGGATCCGGTAGGAAGCCCCAGTGATTGAGTGAACTTTCAAAGTTGGGGAATTCATTTTCTACCTGGACCGAAGGAAACTCAATAGATTTCTATCGATAATGCTGCCTCATACGTTGGTTATTACATGTCCCAAATTTCTGCCAATAAAGGAGGCAATTTTCTGTCCTGGACCTTGAGGGCAAACATCTGCTCACTGTGATAGTTATTCAACGTCCTCAATTCTACAATTTTCATCAGAATTCTGGCGAACATGAGAGGATCCTGAAGAAAAAATATATATTAATGGTGAAGATTAGATTATATAGATAGAGGATCAATATTCTTTGTTTTTTTTATCGAATCTGTGTATGTAACTTTTTCTAATCCACATAAGGCAGAAAGTTGAAATCTGGTACGCTGATAGTTTATATGGTTTAACCTCTGGCAATAAACATTCTTCCATATTAGAACACAGCCTTATGCTACATACGGATCCACAACTGAATGGGTGCATAGAGAAAGGAGAAATGGTTTTCTGCACGACATTTCTCATCTCTCAACTCAGGGCACTAATCATAATTAGGGTGAAAAAGGGAGTAAACAGTTAAAATCAGTTCTACAAGACCTCAGAAGTTGAAATTTGATATGTATGTAGAACATAGGAAATAACGAGCAGGCAAAACTTTGCTATTCAGGGGTTCAAATGGTGTTCACATATTTATAAATTATCAACTCTGACCACAAGAAGATTACCGTTTTTTTTCACATTTAAAATGGTCTAATCATTAATAATATTATTCATGCCAAAAATCGCTTTGAAATAGCTTACTCCAACTTTCTGATAGCTATATGTACAGAGAGCATTCCAAACATAGAGGGAATTAAAGTATTATTTCAGGGTAAGTTGAAATCATTAAAAAAAAAAAAAATGAAAATCAATGCACTTACATTCGGATGCCTTATCTTGCTGTACACCCGCAACAGTTCAACATATGGATCTTGCATACATTCCACTTTTTCAATGTCTTTAATGTGAGGACGATCTTAAACAACAATGGATATAAGTAATATGAGAAGTAATTTGTCAGTAGTATCAAGGGTTGAATCTTAACTAGTCCTTACAGCTTAATGCAAATATTTAGCAAATGATGAATTCCATCAATAATCTCATTATAATTTCCTTAATATTGTTGTTGTTTTAAAGGAATTTGGGCATGTACAAGTGCATTTCTTGTGTGATATCTCTATCAAATATTTACTCCTAGGTTATAAGTATCATATTTGTGGATTTGAAAGAATTAATTTGGAATAGACAGTTATATTGAACTATTAAGCTTTCCTAAGACCTGAAAAAAAGTGAAACATTTGTTGGAAAAACATTAGTGTAGACTTACCCGTTGAAAATGTGTTGATAGCAACTAGGATAGCATATTCTGTCTCATCAAGGTCAAGCTGTGCCATACTATTGCAAAACTGGAAGATTGGATCAACAAACTCCACCTGCATACCTGAAATTACAATGATTTTCAATATTAACAATAACAATAACAAGTTCTAAATAACGTAGGCGAAACTGATTAAATTAATAAATAAGCAAACTATGACTTTCAATTTAGGAGTTTGATCGTAACAAAAGAACAAAAGCAGATATTTAGCACAATATAAACATTTTGTTAGCAGGTAAATAGAAATTATAATCCTGATCTGATACATGATACATTAAAAGCTAGTCTTATCAGGCAACAGTAATAAGTATAGTACAGTGATAAAAAATGACTATTACCATGTATAATAACCACCCTTGATTTGAGGGGGAAAAAAATTTCATTTAATATAGTTGGGTGCTTTATGATGTATATATACGTTCTTACTCAATTCCAGTCAATGGGTGCCATAGCCACTTATCAACTACTATTATCACGTATATCCACGTTCGCGTAATTAATAACGCAATCACGACATGCACCAGTGACGTTCTATCGTCTAGAAACGAAAATAGCAATGCGGTTGCTGTAGGAAGGAAGTTTAATTTGATATTATATACAGTATACGATAAATTGCCGGTAATCTTTTTGATAAAATTTAAAATCCCTTATACCCATGTATAATACGCAGTACGCATCCCTAAAAATTGACTGATTTTGGCCTAAAATAGTGTGTATTATATACGGAATATTACGGTATTAATGGTTAATTAATTAATTAATTAGGAGCTTTAACCTGAACCAATATGAAGTACATCATAAAAAAAACAGGAGTCGGAGTGTGTCCATTCTTACTGACTCAGACTCCTCAGGAATTAGTTTACTTCAGCCCTAATAACAAACTTTTTTTCCAGTCAACAGTCATTCCTTTAAAGATTAAAGATTTGCCAAGAAAGCACAAAAATCACTAACCAGCTCTGTAAAAGCTTGATTTGTTGTACAATTTTCCATTTAAAAAGTTTATTGTTCCATCATGCTTGTTGTACTGTTTCGCTGCTCTTAGAAGCATCACTTCAATGGCACAGGCTTTCAGGAGAACAATCTGCTCAAAATAAAGAGAATAAAAAAAGAGTGAAATTTCATCTTTTTTTAATGATGGAAGCTGTAATCCTAGACATTTGAAGCATTTCAAAAATTCTCCCCGGACGCGAATTTTAGAGGCTGAAACAGAGGGCAGGGCATGTCCGGGTAATTACGGATGCATGGCAAACTTAGTGTAGCCTTGCAGATTGTCTTCATTTTATACGAATTGTAGTCCGAAAGGTAATATTTAGAAATGCTTAGACCGCTGATGTAATTTTTTAAAATAGTGAATGGACTTAAGGCCAGTATAAACAGACTATTTTGACTATTTGGCTTTGTTTGTTTAACAAAAATAACGTGCTCGATTTTTACAATTTTTTCCTCCTCTTTTATCCTCTTGTCTCCCACTACTCAACAAGAGCGCAGAGTATTTTCGCTAGGAGCGAAAAATTTCACAAAAAATAGTCGTTCGAGAGAGACGAAAAAGAGCCAAGCTTTCTCATTCCAATTAGACCGTCAAGCAAAGCACATCTACGTAGTAAAAAAAGTAAATTGAACGGTACGTACTAATGGTATTTCCTGGATGAGTGCTTAAGATCTCTGATTTTAGCAATAACATATACGCGACACAACGAAACACATGTACAGAGGCTCAGTAAGATATAATATAATTCTATACTAAAAGTACTGCTCATTTAGCATTTGCTTGGAAATGAAAATTTTGATATTTGGTATTACTATTAGAACCTTTTATGACCATCTAATTGAAATAAATACTGCATTGTTGATATACTTCTCATCAGTTTCATAAAATGCCTTATTAATTCTATTCACCTGGTCCTCTCTCAAAACTGTGAGAAAACCCGGTAATTGTTTTGTAAATTCCACGACCAGCTGAACGATGAGAATACACAATTCCGTGAAGTGAGCGAAGCGTAACGCTCTACTGTGAACTGAGTCGTCTTCTTCAACCCAGGCCTGGAAATGAGAGAATTTCATTAACAATATCAAACTCGTTTTAAATTTCTGAGAAAACATTTTCAATACATAACACAACACATTGTATTGCTTTTGTCTGGGTTAACTATGGCCATGAAGTTTCTGTTCCCTTTTATTTGAACTATCGTAGCAAATTTCAATTTCAAGCGTTGATGCAGTGGGTGAAGTGCTTGTAGTTAACATTAATTTTTCCCCATTTCAGAACCCTTGTCATAAATTGAAGGTTTATGAAAATTTCTCAACAAATTGTGGCACCATAACCCGTTTGGCAACTTTCAAGTCACTGGTAGAAGTGTGAAAATGAATTTTACATAAATGAACAAAGGATAAAATTGATCTTCCTTTATATATAGATAGATCTTACTTAGATCCACAAAACTACAGCAAATGCCAACCAACGACTTTGGAGTGGGAATTTATCAAAATTGAAATGACATACGGTGACTTTTTTCATGTCTTCTGTTGTTGGCCACTGGAACCTTCTTTCATTTGCTTTTAACAATTCAACTAAATTCCGTTGCTGTGGGGTCAAAGTTGGCACCGACAAATCATCGCTGATTGATCGCATTGGACTGAAGAATGTTTGGTCAGCTTCCTTTTTCAATTTTTTGGCCTTAACCTGTTCTTCTGAGAGTACACCTTCAAAAATACAAAAAAAAAAAAGAGTCTGAGAAGGCTAACTATAATTCTTGGATGAAATTAGATTTCTAATGAAATACCTCGCATCCATCACCAGCTTAGTGAATTAGAGGGAGAGAGGGGGGAGAGTATTATATAAATTGTTTTTTGAATTCTAGAAGGAATGATCTCAGTGCTTAGTTTTTAATAATAATGCAAGAGACCGCATATTACCATATTAAATTTTGCTAATAATTGATATTGAAAGCATGTAAAATCCCAAGAATATATTATATTTTGAAGCTTTCCTCCCATAAGCCCCATACAGAGGATTCAAGATTTTAATCCTGGCTGCATCTGCACAGATTTCTTCAATACAGCACATTTGATCACTTCAGGTCAATTTCACCCGGATCCTTAATGTGTGTAAGTGACTGGGGGCGCTGAACTCCTCGCTGGTGCAGGACGGCTTCATGGCTTTCCATCCGCCATTCAAGTTCAGCATGGTTGCATCATGCGCCCATGTATAAGCCCGATACAGATTTCCAGTGAATTGAGGTAAATACTATGCATGTATTAAAAAAAGATAAGATGCTCTCTCTGTAGATCACCACGGATTCAAGTATTAGCATAGTAGTACTAATGCGGCAACTGTGTATGTATCCATGCATAATTTCTTGCCTCTAATAGAAAGATTAATGCGTGCTGAATTTTTTACTTTGTATAATAGAATAATACTCAGCAAGAGCAAATATTAAGAGTAATTAGATAATCAACTCACTTTCTTCTTTCATTCCAACTTGTTTACACTTCTTGAATCGACACAACTGACATTTCCTTCTCATGTAGAGATCGATGTGGCAATCTCCGTTAGTTTTGCAGATATACTTTGCTCCCTTGATTACGCTTCGTCGGAAAAATCCTAAACCACATACAAGAAAACGAAACTATTTTTTCTCCGAAACTGTTCATTTTCGTGAAATCCAGAAAACATGAAATTTTATTTATAAATGCATTTCAATCTTCAAGTTCTGAAAATTTTGTCTATTATTTCTCAAGAAATCACTATCAGATCTGTCATTAAAACTGAAATTTTCTTGTTCACATTTATCTTAATATTGCCTTGGATGCCAATACAAGCCAATATGGATGCCAATAATCATCAAATCATATTTCTCAATCCACTCTTGGGCTATTTACACCAGATCCAAATCTTCCATACGAATTGTCATCCCTAGATGGTATTTTGGTCTCATTAAATTAATACCGGAGACATCAATTATTAATCCCCTACCTTTGCAACCTTCACAGCTCAAGATATTATAATGGAACCCAGATGCGTGGTCCCCACAAATCAAACAAACTTCGGTTCCGTTTAACTTTGGGGCTGG
>JAUELA010090763.1:0-10182 GCA_031471845.1 Boltenia villosa | reverse complement strand
ATGCACGTGGCGATGACGAGGTTGAAATGTTATCTCCCGCAGATCAACTGTGGGAAGGTGCATGTGACAGGTGAGAGGGGAGGGCAACACTAAAAAGCAGAGTTGTAATGACTCGAGTCAATGACTTGACGCATCTCGTCATATATAGATTTAAATAGGGATGGGCACTTCGAATCGAATCTTAGAATCCGATTCGAATCGCCTTTGATTCGAATCTGAAAAAGCGATTCGTCGATTCTGAAAAAATATCATTTTTTTAGTGTTTTTCTAGTAAATTTCTCATAGCATACATGATGTTGAACCAAAAATTATTTTCAGTTTAATATTAATATCAGATTTCCCATATTTACGCTTTTCATACTATCGTTTCGTGTGCTACTGTGCTTTTCTTTCACTTCAAGCCTAATCTTCCCTTTGGTGATCGATGAAGTGAATATACTTGCATCCGCTACTTTTTTGTTAGAAGGCCTGATTCGATTCGGATTTAAACTGTAAACTTTTTGTTCTAGTTGACATCCGGGACATACTGATGGCCCGATCAGGTCGTCAAGGACTGTTCCGGGTAATCGCAACAGATCTACCCGAAGTTCGATGTTTCTCGATCGTGTTCGAAGATTCGACTCGAAAACCGATGAATTTTCTTGCTACGAGCGGAGAGTCGGCGATGGCGTGGGTTCGAGGAATCAATTTTATCAAAAAGAGGTTGAAGACGCTGCTACCAAGGCTACAACGAGAATTATATCCTTTAATAATTATATTCTACATGCTGGGGTTTTAAGAGGGGTGCTGGGTCCGGGTCCGTACAAAAGAGTAAAAAAGGCACGGGGCCACAAATGAAGGAAATTAACAGCGCGCTCCATTCCACCTCTCTACGACAGCCCCGCAAATAATTTATCCATTGATGAATATTTTTGCATTTCCCTCCGGTGTTATGGTCGCAACTTTCTCCTCGTTCATGATCTAATAATGCAAGTCTGCGATCAATGCTCCTGTGAGTTGGATCTCACATTCATGAGGATCTCCTCTTCTCCACGCTCTAAACGAGTTTATTATCTCCTTAAACCAGTCGTTTTCAACCATTTTGACTGGCCGCCCCCTTTTGTTCACCCTCAAAATAAAAATGACCCCTATCATGCATTAGTTTCATGCGTATAGTTATACCCTACATGCAGGGGTTTGATAGGGGGTATCAGGGTCAGGCGAAATGTTCTCAATTCATCATGAGGGAGAAAGGGCCACTAATGCAGGAAATTATCTGCGCGCTCTATTCCATCCTCTCCCATTTTTCAAGGCCTACTTAGCTTTGCAGTCGCATGACTTAAAACCGCAGTAAAAAACAGGATAACTAATGACGGAGGGGATGGATTCCAAAGACACTTTATATTCTCTGCTAATATCACTCTCCGCCTAAAATATATACATGAGGTGTACAAGTTTGCATAGACACTGGAGGTATAATGCAACCATCCTCGTCATATTTTTGCCTTAAAATTATCTGAATGGTTTCATCACGGTCGGGCTATGACCTTCATTATCCCAACCTATCCAAATCCTCCCTAATATACCGTAGGTCTTATCGTGTCGTAATCGCTACCGTCTCACACACATGTACATACATCCACAAAAAATCCTCCCCCTTGGTTATTTAATTTACCCCACTGGATAAATAGTCCCCAAATGTTACCCCCA
Organism: Boltenia villosa; assembly: GCA_031471845.1. Lineage (NCBI taxonomy): Eukaryota > Metazoa > Chordata > Ascidiacea > Stolidobranchia > Pyuridae > Boltenia > Boltenia villosa. The sequence continues at coordinate 8,493 of JAUELA010090763.1, read as the reverse complement.
CAAGACTACAAATCTTTATTACCGTATTCATGGTTGAATCAATTAAAATTATATTTCCTTAACCACTCTTACGTTGCTATGGGAGACGTTCAGACTCACGGACAAAAACAACGATGGACACATCACATATCCGGAAGTTTCCGAAATGTTACGAAACTCGGGGAAACCGAAATTGGCGCACGAGGAAGAGATATTTAAGGTAAAACGAGAAATTTTGCAATTCTTTGTATTATCGTCATATGGGTCGAAAGAGGAAAGGCAGGGTCTGTGACCCTCGATATGATGGTTATGCAGGAATGCAGGGTGAAACAGGAAGTGGCTTTAGGGGAAGTTACAAATAAGGAAGTGTGGGGTTAACCCTGAACTTAGCTACTGCACTTTCTTATTTATCCGAATTCGGGACATTTAGCCAACATTTGCAGAGGGGACATTTTGCTAACATTCAAAAAAATATTATTTGTGTGTCACTAACCCTAACACTAACCTTAAGATATATTTTTTTGGAATGTTGGCGAAATGTCTGTATACCTAGTTATCCATTTCCTTTTTTAGGGCATCTAATCAATAAATCAGAATCAAATATAGTGCAAGGAAATACTATACATCGCAATTCACCAGATCACATTAATATTTTAAAATATATGGGATTGTGGTGAAAGGTCGTTCTAATTTCGCCAAAAACCTAGGGGCCCTGGTATGGGTTAATCCGGTCCTGACAACCACTATATATTATACCACTGGTTCTTAACCTGGGGTACATGGACCCCCAAGGTGTGCGAGAGCCAGTTCTTGGGGTGCGAGAGGAGGGTCCGAAAAAAATAATCATTTTTTCGTTTTACTGCTCATCATTTCAGCTCATTAACCACAGCGATTGTCACAAGGTAAACATTTCACGAGGATACAGCGTAGAATGCGTAATCAATCACGAATAAGCTGAGATAAACCAAAAGCCATTCCTGATCAGTCTATTTTTATACCATTTAAAATGTTGTTCGTAATGTATCAGCTGCCGAATCGAATGGTGGAAAATGCAGGAGCAATTTCCAATTGATTTTTTTTTCTGATTATCTTCAACAGCGATGGATATAGACATGTGCCAAATTTAATTATTATACTGTAAGACAGAATTGGTTGTTAATTTCTCCCGTGTCACTATCTGTCCCATCTTGTTCTTTTCAGTGTTTTGAATAAATCCTGTAATTCAAAGCCTTCTGTTAGCGGGTGGGGCGTCTAATGTTTGATGGTCGTGATGTCAACAGGGCTAATCTCATTCTAATCTGTCTTTTGGAACAGAGCAAACACATGAATTGTGGTTGCACAAAGGAAAGTGTCAGATCGTAAAACGTTGGGTAGTGTAAATATTGGACGAGTGGAAGGACTAACTAAACAAACACTAACGTTACACTTTCATTGCTTCGTTCAGTTAAATTTTATGCGACCTTTTTGTTAGTGCTTATATTCATGCTTGTTAAGTTCTCAAAGTGAAAAATCGAATTGAAGATGTTTAAAATCATATAAAGACCAAGAAAACATTACACTAACTAACTTGATCTATAATACATGAAAGGGACATTTCTAAGGGGACAAATAACAACCAGAATATTGACACACACTCATGGAAATGTGTATTAGACAAAATGTAAGCTTTATTCATAATGATAATAGACATAGTCTTGTTCGTACACAATTAAAAGTTTTATTTCGTAAGCTTTCGCTAGATTTTCATATCTAGCTTCTTCAGACGAAGCATAATAAATGACTGCAAAAGGAAGCATGCGAATTAATAGCACTCGGTATTGTGGTACTGGAATAAGTTAATTTAAGAAGTGAAAAATCGTAAGAAGTGAAAAAAAGTGAAAAATCGAATTGAGGATGTTTAAAATCATATAAATATCCAGAAGAAATTACACTAGCTAAGTTGGTTTATAATACATTAGACTTAGAGCGACATTTCTAAGGGGACAAGTGATATCCAGAATATCGACACACTCTTATGGAAATTTGTATTAGACCAAAAGTCAGCTTCATTCATAATGCCAAGAGTACGTGAAATGTCGTGTTGCAAACCGTTTATCCTTTCTCTATACTTCCCTTCTAATTGTGGATCCGTATGTGGTGTATGCCACAAGCATGCTCGAACAAGAATTATAGAATACAAATATAATACCAGACATAGTCTTGTTCGTACACAATTAAAAGTTAAATTATAACATCTAGCTTTTTCAGACGAAGCATAATAGATAACTGCAAAATGAAACACACGGATTGGTTATATATGGCCAAGTATTGAAGAGGGAAAAATATGTATGTCTGGTTGTAGATGTAAGCTGGCGTGATATTAAAATCACTTTAATCACAATCACTTCCTAATAAAATTTTTAATCGTGTACGAACAAGACGATGTCTGATTTTATTCATAATGTATTGATAATTGTGTTGAATCAAATTATCTTTTGTTTTAAAAAATCGAATCTTTTTAAAAGCTGCCATAAACGCACGGCGTGTAAATCCAAAGGGTACTAAAAATGTGTAGAATAAAGGTAGAACATTTAATATGATTGTTATATGCTATGGTGTTGTGTTCATACACGTCGCAGCTACATCGAATCATAAAATGCTAGAGTTCATACGACAACCATTAACAACAATAGGATAAAAAAGGTGTTAATTCAACAAAAGTCAAAAACAAATTGTCCAAGTACCGAATGTTCCAAGCTGGGCAGTAGCCTACTCGATCCCCGTATGGTCCATATGACCTTAGATCTCATCGTGTCGTGATTGCTACCGTCACACACAACACATACAGTAGTGGGACAAAATTGTGTATTTGAGTATTAAATTATTAAGTTTTATCATTTTAACTTGTTTTATACCTTGAACAACGAAAAAAATACCATCACACACATATTACGAGTTCGGCACCGAGGGGCAAGAAAGTACGCGGGCGAAAGTTAGTAGTCAGGCAAAACTCTTAAGATTAGTACCTGACGGTAGAAAAGCAATCTGACCCAAAAAAATTTTTTTTTATTAAAAAAAATAATAATAATAAAAATAAAACACACATGCACACAATAAATATAAAAGTACCGAATGTGCAATGCCAAAACTTCCAATGTAAAAGGTCCAATGTAAAAAATGTCCAATTTCGAAGCGGACATTTTATACATTGAACTTTTTGACGTTCTAACCCACATACGTACATAATACGACATTTAAATGTTAATATTGTTGATTACAATATTTTATACTCAATGTTTGGAGTTGATTAACTAGCGCTTTAATGTCGTCCCATCGCTACGTGACAAATTACGACGTACGTCACTAAAATTCAAATAAATCGAACTAGATCTCCCAGAACGCATGTTACGACCGGGAAATCCCACCACACAGTGACAAACCGTATTTAATTTGACGATTTTCATATTTACTCAGATTATAAGATTTATTCAACAAATATTATGCGATCTCTCCTCTAGAATAACATATGTGATGACATACTTGGAACATATGCTGTTGTTGCTTCATCCTATTGTGTTTAGAAATTTTCATTTTCAAGCCTAATCATTGTTCTCTTGGATATTTTGAGCGATAAAATAATCGGCTGGCACGTTCTAGATTCGATGACGTCATACTTAATTATTTTTTAGGCTTATTAAATAGAGATGAACCTTAATCAATGTTTGCAGGTTAAAATTATGGCACACGCGTTAAATCCGTATGGTTTATAGTCACGCTATTAAAGTAGTTTAGTTGGATATCACGTACCAGTGTAACACCCCGAGATATGCCGCCTCCCTAGACTATACACGATGTAAAAGTTGGGTTATATGCTTTATAGTTCCCCAAGGTCAAATTATATATACTAGGGATTGGACTAGTACGAAAAATTTGGGTATTGATCGAGTAAAAAAAAGATTCGCCGAGTCTCGAGTCCTCGATGACGTCATCAATTTCCCGAATCCTTAAAAATGTTTGTTTTGAGTAGTCCTATTTAAAGGTCACTACTATATGCTCGTGATTTTATGTTACTTTTGCTTCCTGGTAATTCAAATACAAAATATTTTAGAAGCAACGCAAAAGGCGATATTCTGCCGTACGTATTAAAACAGCAAAAATGCAGTGTCATATCGAATGACTTGATTTTTTGTAAATGTTTTTGTATTTGGGATGTTAAAGCCTTCATCTACTGAGGTCATTTGCGCAATCCTTTATGTAACATGTGCAATCTTTTATGACAAAGCAATACTCTGGGATAGCACCGAGAATCATGTAATCATTGGACCTCAATAATACTTTTGGAAAAAGCGAGTCTTTCGCTGAAGTCCTCGAAAAATTACCCCTTAATATACCCCTTAACCCAAATAAAAATAATGTAATAAAAAACAACACATTGAAAATCGATAGTATGAGCCGGGTCAAATTATACCCATCCTGCACACAACCTGGTTGGGGTTGTTACACCTCCTTTTACTAATGTGCATTCTAAAAATCTGTTCTTTTACAGGAACACGTTTCAGAGGAAGATGTTTGCGGCTGTTTGACCTTTGACCGATTCGTAGATTTTTATCAACAAGTGACGTCACGATCTGAGATAAATGAAATATTTCTAAAATATTCAGCAGATAAACTGTTTCTAACTGCTCGCGAGCTGTATAAGTTCATCCAGGTAATGTTTTGCTTGTAGTTTCGAGAAGCCAAGTACCAAAGCCGCAAGGGTAGACCCAGAGTCAAAGAAATCTAGCGTGAATTGCTATGACGTCACATGATGACGCAATCATTGATTTCTTAATAATCTTAGATATTGTCATACCCTTTTATTAAGGCTTTTGTGTGAAATTACGGGAATGAATTCACGGCGAAGCATTATAGGAATATATAGCAATCAAATGGGACCACAATCATGACGGGTCAATTTTTAATAACCCCCATTTCCTTCAAAAAAATGATTCCTCTCAGCAATGTTGACTCACCAAGTATCCATACAAACGTTGCAAATTTTGCATTGAAGTCAATGAAGAAAATCGAAACTTTATCTTTGTTGATATTTGAACGATGTTTTATTCAGACGTCACAATGCGAATATGACATCACAGAGGAAGAATGTTTGATTATTATCGAACAATTCGAGATGAATGAGGAATACAGGAACAACCAACAACTATCTATGCATGGGTTCGTTTTCTACCTGGAATCCCCCCATGGTGACGTATTCAATCGACGTCATGATGAGGTAACAATGGTTTAAATCCGATGTTTAATATTTTATCATTTCAAATCTAAGTGCCACAAAAATATATAGTTGAAAATTTTCCGTGTCCCTGGGCGTTTTTAGACGGATTTTAGCATCACACTTTTATTATGTCAGGTATACCAGGACATGAGGCATCCTCTCTCCCACTACTTCATCGCATCATCCCACAACACATATCTGACTGGAGACCAGATAAAGGATCCGAGCAGCACAGATGCTTATATGAAGTGAGTAATGTTTATAATATACTGACAGCAATACCCGTTACCGAGTGGTTGTAGTTGTGTGGGTTAAAATGAATAAAAAAATATTACTAGGTAAATATATATTATTAGGAGCCAGAACATGGCTTTCTTTGCTCGTACATTACTCTGGTATCAATCTTGAGTCTTTCTTGACCCATGCCTAATATGGTAATGATCAAATGACGACATTGTTTCTATAGCAACAAAGAAATGAACTTGGTCAAAAAACACAATAAATGTTCGGTGATCTTCCACATGTGGTCTCTTCGCCTGCTCGTCCTCTTCAGCATAACATCGGTACGCCAACTATCTGATGATATGGGAGCCCAAAAAATAAAAATTAAATTGCCAAATATGTTATGAATGTTAGCCAAGATGACTAAATGACGAGAAATGGGAAAATACGACAAACGATAATTTCCAAACGAAACGGAAAATGCGAAAAAATATTTTATCTATTATTCCCTAACTAACCCTGACTGTATGAAATGAAATATTGATCAGAAGGTTCAGAAATACAATGTAAAGAATGTGCAACAATGTTTCCTTCGCGAATGAAGTGCTGTAGCGAATGAAGAATAGCAAATCCTGGGACACTCCCGTATCGTGATCTATTGATTATAGCGCGATCCGTTTGATTACCTTCTCTTAAAGCGCGCTTCATGCGCTGTATATGTGAATATGAATGGGATAATTATAGTAAGACGATTGGGAGCAGAGTACATGTGCAACGGCGGGCGTACATGTGGAAATTTACCAAAAGTTCCTTAGCATTATTGTACTTATTGCATTAAATTAAGTCATTTTTCGAAGCGATAGATGTATCCCCTATTGATGACGTCATATGATGTCCCCTATTGATGACGTCATATGATGTTTGTTTCTCATAGTACGTCAGTACACTCGCCGTGATTCGATTTGAAAATTTGACTTAATATAAAAGATTGGTTTCGATATTTCCAACTATAACCGATGGAATGTTAGTAAAGAGGGCGTCGATCACTCTCGATGAGTAGAAATTGATGGAATATGACAGGGTTACGCTCATCAATCATGAATCAAGCAAACGTTGCGACAGTTATATGAACTCATGAAGAAAAGAGAAGTAGAATAAATCAAACTAAACTGTAGTCGCTGAGCTCGATCGAACTCGAAGGCCATTTAGGCCGGGATACAGCACATTTACCGGCATTCAATTACAATAATATAATAATTGCAATAGCATTAAAAAGATTTACAAATTAGCAACATCATAACACCACAACCTAACTATTCCTAATCTACAGTATAAACGCAACACCTAAACAATTAATAGAGGGGATAATTTTATCAGCTTGTCAACTTGCCCGAGATAACAATTATCACGAGAAAGCATTATTTCAAATAAACGTCGTTATTGGTTGATTGCTTAACTATCTTACAGTTTATATATAACATTTTTAAGTAGTATATTCTGGCCTGTAGTTGGCTAGGGTCCTGTAGCTAGTAACGTCCACACATCACCCCAAAGAGGAGTTTGGCTGTGGTAACAATATTTTGCATTCATTGAAGTCCTAAATATTTTAAACCCCAATAAAAGACAAAATAAAAAGTTGTGTATCCGTATAACGGGAATGGGGAGCGGTTTTTAAATCAACAATCAGGTTCGTAACCACACAACAGGTACATTATTCGCGAACAAATAAACGTCACAACTTTAGGAGCATGGATGAACAACCAACCGAACAAGTTTTGGGCGCATTTCCTTGATTTGCCATAACCCAAAATGAAAATGTTCTCAAATTATTCAGTGCCCTGCTCCAAGGATGCCGATGTGTTGAGCTGGATTGCTGGGATGGACCTGATGACGATCCGGTTGTTTTCCACGGTTACACTTTGACCTCTAAGATAAAGTTCAAGGACGCGATAGAGGTCATCGGCAAACACGCGTTCGAAGCGTCACGGTATCCTCTCATACTCAGTATTGAGAACCACTGCTCTGTGCCTCAGCAAGAAAAGATGGCAAAGTACATGAAGGTAAGATATTGCATAGTAACTTCATATGAATGTGAGATATCGCATCGTAACTTCATATTATTATCACAAGTTGATGAATGTGAGGTATTGCATCGTAACTTCGTATCAATATCCGAAGTATATCGCTGTGAGATAGTGTATCGTAACTTCATATTAATTTTCACAAGTAGAGGAATGTGAGATATTGCATCGTAACTTCGTATCAATATCCCAAGTATATGACCGTGAGATATTGTATCGTAACTTCGTATTAATATCCCAGGTATATGACGGTGAGATCTTGTATCGTAACTTCATATTATTATCACAAGTAGAGGAATGTGAGATATTGTATCATAGCTTCATATTAATATCACAAGTAGAAGAGTGTGGTATATTGCATCGTAACATCGTATTAATATCCCAAGTATATGACCGTGAGATATTGTATCGTAACTTCATATCAATGTCACACCTATATTAGGATGAGATATTGTATCGTAACTTCGTATTAATATATCAAGTATATGACGGTGATATATTGCATCGTAACGTCATATCAATGTCGCACCTTTTTAGGATGAGATATTGCATCGTAACTTCGTATTAACATCCCAGAACAAGTTGAATTTTCTAAATTCTAAATGTTAATTGCGTATCAATATTTATTGTTTGGATTTTATCATCCAGACCATATTTGGAAGTGAACTTCTCACTGATTACGTCATCAGTAAGGACGAAGAAACACATCTGCCGTCGCCGAAGGCGCTCCAGGGTAAAATATTGATAAAAGGTGAGTTGAAATATCCCTGTGGCAAGAGCTAGATCAGCGATGTCCAATCCAAATGCCTTATTGGGCCAAAAAAATGCACCACTATTTGATGTGGGCCGAGATCAGACAATTGCACATCTAATTAAGTTCAAGCCAGTTTTATTAAAAGAAAGAAACAAATAAATATAAAAGGAATTTTGGCATACGTTTAATTAGGCAGTCAATGTGAT
>JAUELA010090652.1:0-10184 GCA_031471845.1 Boltenia villosa | reverse complement strand
GCTGATTTTATCGAATTTTTATGTATTACGTCAAGGAGATAAGTAGATTTTAGACCCTTTTAGGGCGTGAAAGGATGCGATACCATCAGGCTGGATTGCGGTGAGTCTTTGTGCTTATTAAATACTCTTTAGTCTTCAATTTTTAATATTCTGATTAGCAGTTGGAGAATTTTATTCGGAATGTTTTTTTTTCTCCGTTTTTGTGGAATAAATCATTTTGAGTGGTTGATTTCGCGTCACTTTTCAGACTAAATTTAGGTTTGAATTCCCTCGGCGTAGTTTCCATTCCTTTCCAATTCACTATTCGCGTGCTGTACTTCGTTTGGGGCTACTCTTCGCTACTAATGAGACAGTTTGATACGATCAGGTAGCGTTTGTAATAGCCTTTTTATAGAGTAGGGCTTCAATAATTCATTTAGCACTTTGAACCTCGTCAATAAAGAAATGGACAAATCAATTAACGATGTTATTTTAGACAGAAAATTGTTAAAAAGTAAGAATTTTATGATGATTTTACAAAGTAAAATCAAATTGAAAACACACAAATCAGTGGTGTGTGAAATTATTTACCAACCGAACCAATCAAATTAAGCTGTACATGTTATGGGGATGCAAAATGTTTCTGGTGAGGTAAACTGTGTGGTCTCTTATGTATTTTCCATCAACTCATCACAGACTAAGTTGGACTTAAAAACGACATTGCGATAGCGAATACACTTTTTACACTTTCATCTCAATTTAAGCCGATTTGCTTTTGTTGTTTTAATGGATGTTGAAGCCATCGACATCTGAGGTCATTTAAGCTATTTAGTGTATGTGGAAGTTTGTCAGAGCAGTGTTAATATGTACCTTGCTCAAGGGTACGGCGCTAAACTAAGAGAAATTAATCTCTTGATAGCGTCGTGCATGTTCGTGTGTGTGTGTGTGTAGAGGAAATTTTGATTCGCAAGAAGATTGCCCAAAAATTGGAGAAGCCAGAGTAGTGCAATAGCTTCTCAAATTGAATTCAATGAATTGAATCTAACCTAGGTATTGAACATATGCCAAGTAGTGAATTTTTCGACTCGAGATTGTAGCCTATATTTAATTTTGAGTACAAATCTTAACAAAACAGGTAGAGACTATATTTATTATTTCCAACAGAAATATGACGTCAGAGGTGATGTCATCAAAATTTCCAGGAATTTTGAATCCTTCCCTCATGCCAGGGCAACCATTGTTGGTAGGCATTCGACTTGTTACTGCCAAACCTCGACCACTGCCAATCAAATTATTCTTGTTTTATTTGTTGTCAGCTAAGCAGTCCCACCACAACGTTCTGTGTCCACTCAAAACATCAGCCAAGCACGATGTAGACGACTTGACCCTTCAGACGATTTATGAATAGATTTCACTGTTTATATAACCAAACGTTTACAAGGACCACCTAAAGTGTCAACAGGAAAGAGATCATAAACAACATAGTTGCTGAAATAATGTTTAATTTAGCCAGAAATTTTGACATTATTTTGTTAATTCTTAAATATTTACACCTGACGGGATTTTGGTCGTAAAATCTTTTTTTTTTAACCTTTGTACTTTGACCTGTGACGTATGACCTATGAACTTGACACCTTATAACATTGTCAAACAGATTAGATGGCGTGAGAATAATAAATCCGATTATGTCAGGCAAATCAATAGCTTTATTTAAGATTCCGTAGATTTCGATCGATAAAAGACAACTCGAAGGCGCAATAGAACAAAAATAATAATTTTTACACCAATTTGACATTCAAAAGAGAAAGGTTTACAATTTTATCCTTTAAACCAGGGGTTCCCAACCTTTCTTATGCTCTACACCTCTCAAAAAATTTAGTATGCCCCGCATACCGCAAAAAGTGAAACCAAAACGCACATAGTTATCATTCCATTGCCCTTTTTGACATGATGAAGGGTTAATTTGATTAAATTTAAGAATCCAATCTGAGGAAAGAAAGAAAAATAAGTTTAACGGCTGATTGGAAGAATGAGTATTGTAATACTATCAAATATATAATACAAAAAAAATGTTAACTCTCTCTCGCACCCCCTGAAATTCTTTCTCGTTCCCCAGGGCCCCCTGGTTCGAAATCCCTGCTTTAAACTAAACTACTGTGCATTTATTATCGCAATGCTTTTCTTAAATTGTATTTCAGTAGAGATGTAGTAACATAACTAGGCGGGTGCAAGAGCTCTGGGTTACTCGTTATTATATTATTTGAAGAAAAAAAATACTTTGCTGATAAAACTTTTGGAAAAACCGAAGTCGTAGCTGAGAAAGCAACTGTGTCTACTTGTGAAGAAATGATGTAGCAACCGAGACAAATATATATGCTAATGCATGGGTGGGCAAACTACGGCCCGCGGGCCGCATGCGGCCCTCGAGGTATTTTTGTGCGGCCCGGGAACTTCCTAGCAAGGCGATGTCAGTTTGTGGTCCAGACACTTTCGCACACAAAACGCGTTTAACGAGACTGCAATGAGATTTTTATTCGACTTATATTCGAGGCGTCTTTCGTTGTAGAACAAATAATACATCTACATGAATAATTATTGCGTTTTTGTGTGGAAATAACATTTAGTAAATCTAGTTTTTGATGAATGCGGCCCGCGAGAGATTCACATATGCTCCATGCGACCCGCGGAGAGAAAAAGTTTTCCAACCCCTGTTCTAATGTCTTGCACCGAGATATGTGGAAATTATAAATGCGATTATGAAAGATAAATAAAGAGCTTGGGTTGAGATCCAATAACATTCGTTCCATAACAGGGAGTATGAAAACATTGAAGTATAGATATTCTCGAAATTTTAATTAATTAGATATTGTTCTTGATAGATTCTATTCAGTAGAATGAAATAATATGCTATTGTGGTTGTATTTGTTATAACAATGTTTCCTTAGACCAGCCATGTCCAACCCAAATGCCCTTTTGGGACAAATAATGCACCAATATTTGATGTGGGCCGCACAACTCAACAAGATCAGACAATTATTGCACATCTAATTAAGTTCAAACCAAATTACAAATATATAAATTATTACAACTGAAACAACCACGCTACATCGGTAATGAAATTTACATTGACAATGCGGTAATAGTTCAATTATAAATTAAAAGTCTATTATGAACGAAATATCTTTGTTTATGTTGCTGCTGTATTGCCAAGGACACATTATGCTCTTACAAAATTGAGTGATCAATTGGGCCGCACAAAACCTTCGAGCGGGCCGCGGGTTGGACATAGCTGCCTTAGACAGTACAATACTACAGGCAGGATTATCAGTGACGTACCTAGTTCGGTGCCACCGGGAGCGCTATTCAGCTAGATTTTAAGACAAATACTTCTACAAATACTAAAATTTTAAATAAATACGAAAATCTAACGTAAATATTCTGACAGTAATCCTTTACATCAACAGTTAAAGTTAAGTTCTAAATAATATCAGTTTGCGGTAACGGATAAATATTATTTCAAATCCGGATTATTTCTTTGACTATTCCAAGAAGAGAAGCTTGACTTGGGGCGGTAGCATCCTTTAATATGATTAATATAAGTAAAACATCGAGAGGGAAAAACGCTTCGCATATCAGTGGCGGAAATAAAATGGCAGGTGTGACTTTAAATGATGACGTCATCCTGATAATGACGTCATTTCATAGGATGTGTCGCAATTAAGGCAATATTCAAAGGCTCGTGAGTTTTCTGAATTTGGATAAAATGTAACTGATTAAATTTTGAAAAAATGTTCACTTCTGACTGGAAAAATATTTCATTATAAAATATCAATACCTTTCAGCGGCAAGTAAAGGGTTATGATTCTCATAATTATTCTGTGACCTTTGCACTTTGACTCGTAAGCTAGTGGTCAATCTGTTTGTTTTTATTACTTGTCTCTTATGTCCAATCACTGATTGATCGTTTTAATACAAAATAGCCTCAAGGAAATGACGTTTGATGCGTTGCCTTTCATTTCTGCAGCATCGACAACTTGAGAGAGCTGTTTCTCAAGCTCCTCCCAGCCTTCAAGCCACAGCTGTATAAATTTAACTTGAACCCTGAATGAATATTTTTGGGAAGTTTGAAACTTATTTCTAAATGGAAGCTGTTTGGAATACAATTAATCTTGTATTCGATTCTGAAGATCAATAATTCGAAATGGTCTTACTTCATGCTTATCCATCTCTGGAGGTGAAAAACGTAATTTGAACAAATAAAAGGCGTATAAAGACCATAAAACATATCGAGAAACATGGTTCATATAACATATTCGACCGATGGGAACAAAAGATTCAATAAATATTGATGGATACATGGGAAAAGTACGAGTTTTGGATGGAAATATCATTATTACCTTTTAATTGAAAGTTTAGTCAACCTTAACTGTATTTCTCCAATATTATTTAAATTTGTATTTAAATAAATCAAGTCTAAACAATGTATAACCCGCGTATACGGTTGCACAGGAGGCAAAAGAGCCCAAAACGTATCAAATACGTGTAAAGCGTTAAAATTTACAAGTGCGACTTTCCTACATTCACAAGTCAAATTATAGGTGAGATGATAATAAACAAAAAATCCTCCCAAATTACATAAATGTATGTCACAGCTCCAAATATATTCATTTCAATGCATTGATACTTAAACGAAGAAATGTTCTTTTAAGAATGAATGCTAAAGCTTCAAAACTTGGACTTTTGTAATAAGATGGAAGATACGGAAATGTATTGGGAAAAGGCTATACTTATCTAAACTCTCTGTTCTCTATTTTGTCGTGGTCTATTATTATTATTAGAAATGTCGTGCATTCATATAGCATGTGGTATTAATGTAACTTTACACCTATAATTTTATGCGAGTGAGTCAGAGTGTTTGATGATAGGTCTGTGAGATGTTTGTATTGTTTGTAAGATTATGATTATTCATTCTAACATGTTGTTACCTCAAATGTTGTTAAAAACCTCAAATTATTCTAAATACCACCATGTACCACTCTTATTATATAGCCTACAATGTCACGCAATCTGCTACTGTTTTTGTGTTCGTCCTGGGTTGAACTGAAACAAGAAAGGCAAAAATTCCCCATGAAAAAGTAATTTGTGACGTATTTTGGCACTTTTTCTTTGGGTGCGAACGCAGAAAACAAAGTAACGATGAATTGGTCACCCACGTATACCATCGAAACCCCATTTGGGTGGGGTAGGCCAATCGTATTTAAGTGTTGCGTTATCACTTGATGGAAGAAGGTCCTACAGCAAAATATGTTCTACATACATTCTATGGGTTACGAATCTAACGCTGTACTTGACTCGAATTATAGGATTTGGTTCGTAGTTATGAAATAATGAACCACTTTCTAAGAATGGGACAAGTCTAGGTAATAATCGACCACTCGGACTCGGTCCAGTATTGCTAAATACTCCTCAAATTTAATAAAGCTGTTCGAGGCCCTGCAAAATCTTCGGGGGCAATATTATGGATGGATCATATCTAGAAAGTTTGTTTGTTTGTTTGTTTATATAGTATTGCATTTACTTTGCAACGGTCGTAACGTAAATTGCCCAAATATTCATTTTTACCTTTTACACTATGGATTTCATGCAATCGTTTGCTTCCACCGCGGCCGCGAAAAAAATATCAAGAGCACCTTCTGTTGTACAATTTTGCCTCAGAAATGCATCATTAGTGACTTAAGTTGACCCGACCATTCTTGTGACTCGGACTCGACTTGACTCGAAGACGTCAGTGACTCGGATTCGACTCAACCATGAGATTGAAAAGACTCGACTTGACTCGACTCTCTTGGTCCATGACTCGGATTTGACTCGACTTAGTCTTATCTTATATTTTTGTTAATACCGGCAAAACTGCAACACCCGGCGTGTCACTTTTCGTTGACATGACGCAGTGACGTTGACTCGAAGACGTCAGTGACTCGGATTCGACTCAACCATGAGATTGAAAAGACTCGACTTGACTCGACTCTCTTGGTCCATGACTCGGATTTGACTCGACTTAGTCTTATCTTATATTTTTGTTAATACCGGCAAAACTGCAACACCCGGCGTGTCACTTTTCGTTGACATGACGCACAACCTCTTTATAGAACGTTTGAGCAGCATTTCCAACACAACACGAATTTACAACAATACATCGGGGGTTATTTACTACAACACTTTTCAGTAGCCATGTAATATAAAATTGAATACGTCATCATCGAGTTGCTGGATCGGTTCTTATATTTGTTCAAACGTTCTATCCCTACTTATTCCTGTCAGACCTGTCTGCAAGAATTTCATAAATATTGCATGAACTAAACAGACAAATTGTCTTTGGGAGTCTCAAATTGTCAGTTTTCTTGTCAATTTCAGGAGAAATGTCTCTCTATGAGGTACAATGCAATTCCTTATGTGGATTTAATCGCGCCATGTGTCACGTGGTCAACTTTATGTAAAGCCTTCAGTTGTATTGCTGAACATCAGGGTCGAGACCAATTCACAATTCGAGAAGCCATTGCACTACTCCGGTTTCTCCAATTTTTGGGAAATCTTCTTGCGAGTCAAGATTTCCTCTACACACACATACATCAACATGCACGGCGCTATCAAGTGATTAATTTCTTTCAGTTCATCGCGGTACCCTTGAGCAAGGTACATATTCGCACTGCTCTGACATTCTTTCACACACTACATAGCTTAAATGACCTTAGATGTCGATGGCTTTAACACCCCCTTAAAACAACAGCAACAAGTTGAGTAGAATTTCTGTTACAGGATGCGGAGCAATTTCTGAAAGTTTTCATGAAAACTCATTTTACCTGAGTAACGGTGATTAAGTTGTTTAAAAGCTTTTCTTATCTAATTTGTAAACCTGTTAACCTTTAAAGTTGAATACCGTATTTTGGGCAAATAAATAACGTATGAAGAGCATAAACCGTATAGAAAAATATGATTCATATCAATACATAGAGTAGATCATATTATAGAGTACAATATGTAGTAAAAGCATTGTAAATCGACGAATTTTTGATGACAAAATTGGTTTGATTTCATCATTGATGCCTAGTAAACTTGGAGCATAGTTGCCCTTTATTCTTTCAATTTTGTATTGAGATATTGCGCGGCCAAAACCCGTGTGAACCGCCGGGTAAAACGTATAATGCCCATTTCACACTTCGGTAGATATACGGTCGAATTGACGAAGAATTGCTTATTTACAAAGTAAAACTACGCAAATGCTGATTTGTAAAGTAGAACTGTCGTGCTTATTTGAAAATAAGCATTTGCGTAGTTTTACTTTGTAAATAAGCAATTCTTCGTTAATACTACCGTAGATCTACCATAGTGAGAAGGGAGCATTAGTGGACAGGTATGAATTTGATTAATACTTGTTTAAATGTGTATATAGCTTCATGTAAGTAAAGAATTTTGGAATATTAATATAGCCTTTCCTTCAATCTTAATGCACCTGCTGGCTGCCGTGCTCAATGGGTCACGGGTATTCTAGTATGCCGTTGGAAATCAACGAATTTTGATGAAAAATATTGGGTTTGATTTCATCATTGATGTCTAGTAAACTTGAAGCATATTCTGCCCTGTATTCTTTTAATTTGGTATTGAAATGTTTCACGGAGGAAAACCATATAAACCGTCTGTATGACCGTATAAACCACAAAGAGGCAAAAAACGTTTAAACTACGGGTAAAACAATTCGAGAAGCCATTGTACTACTCCGGCTTCTCCAATTTTTGGGAAATCTTCTTGCGAATCAAGATTTCCTTCACACACACATACATGAACATGCACGGCGCTATCAAGAGATTAATTTCTCTTAGTTTAGCGCGGTACCCTTGAGTGAGGTACATATTCACACTGCTCTGACAAACTTTCACATACTACATAGCTTAAATGACCTTAGATGTCGATGGCTTTAACTCCCCTTAAACAACAGCAACAAGTTGAGTAGAATTACTGGACGCGGAGAAAGTTCTGGAAGTTTTTATGAAACTTCTTTCTCGCGAGTAACTGTAATTAAGTTGTTTAAAAGCTGATCTTATATAATTTGTATACTTCTGGAGATGAACACCGTATTTTAGACAAATAAATAACGTATGAAGACCATGAACCGTATAGAAAAATATGATCCATATGTTACATAGAGTAGGCCAGTGGTTCTCAACCGGGGGCCGGTGGCCCCCCAAGGGGCCACGAGCAGACTATATTTACCTCTTTCGTGCAGAATAACGCCATTGCGTCTTGCATTTTTTGACTATAGGAGGCCACAGGCGTTCGAGTTTCTCGATAGGGGGGCCACGGACCATGAAAGGTTGAGAACCACTGGAGTAGGCTATATTATAGAGTATAATATGCACTAAAAATCGTGGTAAATAAACGAATTTTTGATGAAAAATATAGGGTTTGATTTCATCATTGATGTCTAGTGAACTTGGAGCATAGTTTGGCCTTTATTCTTCAAAATTTGAATTGAGATATTTCAAGGATGAAACCCGTGTAAACTGCCTATACGGCAGTATAAGACCACTAAGAGGCAAAAAACGTTTAAAATGCGGGTAAAACGTATAATGCCCATTTCACACTACGGTAGATCTACGGTCGAATTGAAGAAGAATTGCTTATTTACAAAGTAAAACTACGCAAATGCTGATTTTCAAAATAGAACTACCGTCGTGCTTATTAGTAAATAAACATTTGCGTAGGTCTACTTTGTAAATAGGCAATTCTTCGTTAATTCTACCTTAGATCTACCATAGTGTGAAAGGGGCATAAGTGGACAGGTATGAATTTGATTAATAATTGTTTAAATGTGTATATAGGTGCATGTAAGTAAAGAATTTTGGAATATTAAAGTAGCTTTTCCTTCTTTATCAATACACCTGGCTGCCGTGCTAACTAAATGGTTTCCTGCATGAAAGAAGGGGGAGTGGGGGTGGATGAGCTAGGGTGGCGAGCTGGATAATCTTTTTCCGAGTCTTGTATGTTAATTGGCACCTTCTGTGGGGCCAGGGCATCAATTTAGGAATTGCTCTAATCCACCTCCTTTGTAAAGCAGGCTTAGTTTGAAAATTTCGACATAGGTGTTAAAATTGCGATAAGGATAATTGGGAACATTCTTTATATTACCTAGGGAAGCTAACTTGTAGGGTTAATGCCTATAATCTGTCTGATACAAGTACACGTGTTATAATCAGAGTTGAGGAATGGGTACAACAAATCAGCATTCAGTCTGTCTGTTCACGAAATCCGAACAAATATGGATAAGTTGGGTTGATATTCTTGGTTTGTTTATAACATCTGTATATCTCTGTGTGTCGTAACTTTTCTCATACTTCCACATTAGCTAGAACGTTGAAAATTGGTGCACTGGTAGCTTAATGGGGTATAACCTCTGGGGGAAATATGGAACCGGCATACGACAAAATATGAGTTTACATGTTCTACAGATTTGAACTCAAACGAAATAATTTTACACTTTAGTATCGGGAAAATATGATAGAAAAGTATTCCGTTTATATATTTGGAGACAGATTGTCTGTTTTATGACGTGATATTATTTCAATTACGTCATCAATTATACTCATTTAAGATCCAAAGCAAGGGCCCACAGTGGTCAATATAGATCCTGAGGGTTGGGGGTCGATTACCCCATGTGCTGGGGCAGACAGATGCAATGTTTGGGAACCCTTGATCTAAAGGTACCGACCCCTCATACCTACTTTGGCGCCGCCATTGATGTTTGTTATTGTAACTAATCCATCCACTACATCTGTAAGAGTCCGATTGAGAGGAAGTAAACGAAATCGCATGTACGCTTTTTCAGTAATCTGTTCATGTGAAATATGTATGTCGTCATATCGCCTTTTATTAGCACTGTTAATGATGTCTTCACCGTTATATTGAGGTGTGCAAGATGAATGGGACAATACAAAATAGTTGGAAAATTTAAGCAGTCTATATGAAGTTTAACGTAAGTTTTAGTATATGACAAAAATATCGTCTAAAACTACAGTATATAACATGGAATTTTTTACATAGGAATTTATCTGCTAACCATATTTAGATCGGATGTACGGAAAAGCACAACGAAAAGTTATAATAGTAATTGAATTTCAATGAAATATGATGATCTTAACCTTTTACTGGCC
>JAUELA010090651.1:0-18982 GCA_031471845.1 Boltenia villosa | reverse complement strand
GTCCTATTTTCATATGTCACTGGTCGACAACATGTACAATGGCGAACAAATTCTCCAGTCAGACTATGGTAATGTGACCCACTTGCACATTGGCCTTCACAATAAGACAAAGCTATCTGTTGATCTGATGTGCAATCTCCCACTGATATCTTTACTGGTTGTCCAACACGAACTTGACATTCACGTTTTTGAATGTCGCCTGGGAATTGAGGAAACACAATTATGCCATAGTTTTATTTTTAAAGAAGCTTGGTACTTCGTTACAAACGGGAATTGCGGGATATTGCTCTTGTCAGATATAGATATGGATACCTGGGATATTGTTGCTGTTTTATTTCGTTTAAAGACTATATTTTGCACCTTTCCTTGCTCACCAAAATTCATTTGGCCATTTGGCCAAGATGGATTGATATAAGGTTAATGATGTATTATGAAAATTACTGCAGTTGGTACTTTGTGTTGCGCAATAATTAGGGCTGTCAAATGGTCAACGGCCGATCTTAGCTGTTGAACTCGTTGGGTAACCATTCACAAAATTCCAACCAATTTAGCTGATGCTATATTTAAAATGATAATGCTCATTAAGTAATGATTAATTGTGATAGTAATGTACTGCCCCTGCGTGTCCGGAATCAGCGGTAAATGTCGGATCGGGACAAAAACTTCAACGTTCTCAAATTGTTTTGTTTCGCCAATTTAGAACAATACAATAATAAATATATAATTTGGCTGGATCCGAAGTAGTATCCAAATCAATATCACAATAATCGATGGTTGACTAGTAAGATTTTGTACCGGTTAACCGTTTATGAAAATGACAGAAATTATCAACCCTAGCAATACTGAGAACATTTTATTATATAATTAACACTTACATTTTTGACAGCATCCAGTAGGATCCATGGAGACTGTTCCCTAGGAACAAAGAATGTAGAATTGCAAAGAAGACTAGATTTAATTATTCATTCCTTCAATTCCATGTAAACTTACTCCCAGATGTATACATTCATCTCTATCAAACTCTGGACAAGAAATAGGTGAGGACACTACAACAACAGTCCTGTCTTCATTTTCAATACACTTGGTGATGTTGCATCCGATCGAAATCT
Organism: Boltenia villosa; assembly: GCA_031471845.1. Lineage (NCBI taxonomy): Eukaryota > Metazoa > Chordata > Ascidiacea > Stolidobranchia > Pyuridae > Boltenia > Boltenia villosa. The sequence goes on along the minus strand of JAUELA010090651.1, from coordinate 17,873 downwards.
CTTCCCCAGCCTGGATTCAATAATCTTTGTTGATGAAATTGTCTAACAAGTATCTTATTGGCAGAACATTGGATTATTTTACCTTTAAAGTTACATTCCTCTGTGAGGTATCATTGTGAATTGTGATCAGGCATTCTTCTGGAGTACACATAGTACAACACGTCCCTTCAACCTTGTGTTTCATTTTCCTAAAGCCCTGGATGATATGAAGATGGAATTATTAGCTCAGGGTATAACCATTGAAATACAGAATATATGTATATACCCATTAACATTTTATTAATGTATCAGATATATCTCCTGTGAATCATTTAAAGAATGGGCACTGTAATGCTTAAGTTAGGACTATAACCGTATTTATTTATTTTTTGATTAATATACCATATTTACCCTCGGGTATTCACCGGAAAGCCGTGTTTGGCTTATAGATGACGCACAGTGCGACCATGGTGGTTTGCTCAACTTGGATAGCGAAGGAAAGCCGTGACCAAGGTCACGTGAAACCGCTCTGTACCGGCAAGGAGCTCAGCGTCCCCGGTCACTTACTGACATCAAGGCTCAAGGGTGGACACTGCATATTGGCATATCAACAAGCGTGCATCGTGTAGGTGCTGTAGTACTGAATACAACTGTGTAGGTGAGCCGAGATTCGAACCATGAACCTTTAGGTGAGCATAGATGACCAGACGGCAGCTTTACCAGTTCGGCCACTGGACAGGCTGTAACCTTATTAGGTTTGTTCCACCCCAGTACAGCCATAATAAACAATTATTATCATTGAACAAACGTGAAAATCACCTTTCTGCAAGGCAGGCAGTTGATCTTGGTGCAAAAAATCTTGAAAAATCCATTCTCTGAATATCTCTCGTGCGCACACTCACATGATGTGCAATCATCAACCTTCCAGACATTTCCAGGAATCTGTAAAATGTCTCAAGTACTGCATTTCTTGCTAGAATACGTAATTTTAATGCTCACAATACTCCTGTAAACTACCTGTATTGATATACAGTTGATTACCATTAATCCGGCAAACGATAATCAGTTTTCCGGCAAAATTTTGGAACGCTGTTTCAAATTTTCCGGGATAGCGCGTCACTGTTTTCAGGAGGCGCCGTTTAAGTTTTGAAAGCGTTGTACCCGGAATCCGCTGAAATACGCCACACGGCAATCTAAACTCAGGCGTTTCAGGTTTGTTTTAATAATATAGTCGTGCAAAATCGAATTCTCACATCTTCGTGAAGAGACAGGCCACCTGTTGATCTTCGTGTGAAAGGGGAGATTGAGAGGGAATCGGTTTCGTCGAAGGCAAGGAACGGTAAAATTTTTCCGCGCATATATACGTCAAGAGCAAGGAACGGAAAATTTTTTGCGTATATATACGTCAAGAGCAAGGTACGGTGAACTTTTTTCGCGCATATATACGTCAAGAACAGGGAAGCGGTTAAGCAAAAAATATAGCACATAAAAAGTCTGGGGACTAAAATAACCTCAATAATCCTGAAATTTCGGAAATTCGGCAGTCCTAAGGTCCCGCAATTGCCGGATTAATGGTTGTCAACTGTACTTCTACATGACACACTGTATTTCTTCATTAAACTAGAATTCTAAAATATACATACCTGCAAGGAAGATTCATTGTACACGCAAACATCATCAGGAACTGGAAGATAAAAAATACTTATTCAAAATCCATTATTCCGCTCAAAAATCTCTTATTCCACTCAAAAATCTTTAAAATACACAGGAACAATTTTATAGAACTCTTTATCCAACGACATAAAAAGTAAAAGTTTTTATAGATTCACTATCGAATATGAAAAATCCTTGATTTATCAATATGATCTCTTTGAACTCTTTTGTTGTATTTGTTTCAAACCTTAATATGGAAATAACTTAATTTATCAATATCGAGCTCTTTGAACTTTTGTGTTGTATCTGTTATAAACCTTATTTATATTTCATTGTCATTTTATGGATCACATTGATATCAATATCTCAGGGTTGGCTGACTCTGATGACCGTATATGGTCCTTCGCCAATCCTGTGCCAATGTTGCATTAAACCTTCAATTTTATATTTAATTTTTTTCTCTGTTTTGCTTATTTGAAATTTTTTTATGTGGCAAAAAATAAAATATCTATCTAATATCTTTAAAAAGTGACATACTTACCACAACGACATTTCGTGCAGCAATCTTCTTCGCCACATTTCTGTTTGTACCCCAAAGAGCATGGGTCAATAATTGGGGGTCCACATTCAGTAAAAAGCTCCGTTGTTAGTGGAAAATTATCCTTGATATCACACCTCAGATTTCTGCACATATCTCCTTCGGTTTTGGGCCAAACATCTCCCAACTATCTCAAACAGATAAAAAAAATGTAAAAATCAAATTATATGATGAATCATGTATAGAAATATTAATTGTTACCTCATAAACGGTCGTAGTGTTATCAGCGTTAATGTGAATGCATCCACCTGGCATACATATTGGACAACATTCACCAGGAACATATTCAGGTCTGAATCCCTATATTAACATAAATTTTTATTTCAAGTATTATTATCAAAATCTAGGCTAAGTAATGGAGTTTTCTGGCCCCCAATCTATGATTATCTACTTCCAAAATTTCTATCTTCGATGAGGCAGACTAACAATATATTTATTGCATTCTCCCTGAAATTTCTTTTCCCCCGATGCAGGGTTTCATTTACCTACTACGACACATTTTTTATTCATTTTTTTATATCTCAACACTTATTTTCAATATTACAGTTGTTATTGCATCTTGCAATGTTTTAAACCATTTAATTGGTTCTAGTGTCATGCCATATTTTTCTATACTGACCACTTTTTCAAAAAATTGGAATTATAATGATGAAAAATATCGATATTATCCATCTATCTATTGTAATTTTTTGGAAATGATGAAAAATATTCACCTTTTCACATAATTTGCATCTGTCTGATGTGTTGTTGCACAATGGAGCAAAAGATGAATCCATTTCAGCAGATTCAATACATTGGCAGTCGACACATGGATCATTAGCATCTGTCCATTCTTCTCCTGATCTTTTTAGTACAGTTTGTCCATTCACTGACACCAGACAAACTGGCATTAACTCTATATCAGAATTACAGAAATAATTTTAGTGCAATCCATAGACAACAAAATTTAAGATCACTTCAATTTTATCTTACCACATGTGACGTAGTTGCAGTTACACACATCTGCATGAACTGTTCTCATGTATCCCTGAAAAGATACACATTCTAAAATAAGCAAATAAATGCAACTCAAATATCCAAGTCTACCCCAATCTACATCTTATTCATAATACTGATCATTACCGAAACAAAATTGGGATGAAATTGTAGTACTGGAACGAATTGCAACCCATAACAACCTTCTCCAATATAGAAGTAAAAAAAAAATGAAATTTGAATCTTTGTTTAATAACACTAGTGATCCAAGTTGATTTATTATAGCAGTGTTTTCAATTCTTCTTTTTTACCACAAGAATGAAAAATTTTGCGCCTTCGCCGCGCATTTATTTACTTTTCTTGTGCTCTCAGACATGCTAGAGCAGCCATGTCCAACCCAAATGCCTTATTGGCCCAAAAAAATCCACCACTATTTGATGTGGGCCGCACAGCTCAACAAGATCAGACAATTTATTGCACATTTAATTAAGTTCAAACCAAATTACAAATATATAAATTATTACAAGTGAAACGATCGCGCTAAATCGGTAATGAAATTTACATTGACAATGCGATAATAGTTTAATGATAAATTAAAAGACTATTATGAACGCAATATATTTGCTTATGTTGCTGCAGTAATGCCAAGTACACAGTATGCTCTTACAAAATTAAGTGATCAATTGGGCCGCACAAAACCTTCGAGCGGGTCGCAGGTTGGACATAGCTGTGCTAGTGCTAACAAGCATCAGTGAAAAGATGTCAAACAATAACTTATGACACTAAAAAGACATTATGACGTAAAATCATAGCGTTAATTCTACACTACATATGTAAAATTGTATTGCCAACTGAAATTGATCGTGTTGCCAACTGAAAAAGTTTGGAAACCTCTGTATTATAGGGTTGAATCAAAGTAAATATAACATGCTTTGAATTCTTAATATTAATGAATATGCAGGAAATTCACCAGTTCACAAGTTAGATCGTCATCTTTACATTCATCTGGACATTGACAGACTTGCTCAGGACAGCAGCTGGTTTCTACTGTGCTTGGTATCATTGGTTCCTTGCATTGGATTTGAGCAGTATCATTGGAACATTGATCAAGATCACACACACAACCATACTCAATCTGACATCTGTCGAAGTTGTGTAGAATTCGTGAAATTTCTCCGTCTTGACAGGGCTTGTCTGGCGTTATAGGTGAGCATTCCGAATAATCACAGACTAAAGAAAAACAGATAGATAGATATTTTATTTTTGCCACGTAGAAGATTGGAAACAAACAAAACAGAAAATGCAAATTTTTAACAAAAAATGAAGGTAAAATATAACATTGGTGAAGGACCATACGGTCATCAATGTCAGCCAACGCTGAAATAATAATACCACCGAAATTGTGAGTGGGATTTTTGTTCTCCCCGACGCAGGTTTTATTTGCCTACTCTTCCCGCACACTTCTCACCTTATCTAAACAATTTTTTTTTTCTTCATATTTTTTGTAATTAATAGTCATGGTTGTACTACATTGCATCTTGCAATGTCATAAACCATTCAGTTGGTTTTAGTGACATGCCATATTTTTCTATACTGACGGCTGTTTTCCGAATTGTATCTTAAAATGATGAAAAATAAAAATTCTATCTATCTCTATCTAGATAAAATAATGCTTTTTACAGTGAAAAGTAAACTAATAGGAAAAGTAAATGGATATTAAATCAGGTTTCATACAAATACAAAAGAAAATAGTTCAAAGGGATCAATACTGATAAATCGATACCGAATCTATAAAAACTTTTACATTTTAAAGTTCAAGTTTACTTTTTAGAAAACCAAGTGAGTAAATTTGTTATATACCATTTAATTACAGATAAGGGACATAATTCCAGTGTTTTTCCAATTAAGGTGTTTACCAATCACTATTCCTAGGTATTATACTGTTACCTGATAATCAATCAATCATTCAATTTTATTTCCTTAGTTTTCAAATGTACAAAATAGTAAATACAAAATAATATATATATAACTCGAATGGGGGGTTTTGTGAAGTGACCATAGTGGTCTTCGAGTCAACAAAACCCTAAAGAGACAAAATAGCGATTATAAAAAAATAGATACAATAATAATAAAATAATAATAACTAAACATAGAAGAGATTCAGGAATTTGGTATATACATTAATATATATGAATATATAATAAAGGATAAATAATGAACGAGAAAAATAATACTGATAATAAATAATGAAATAGAGTACAAGGAAATCGAGATATAGAAATAATATCTATGTATTATAAATTGAAATAGACACTGCAACCACCAAAGAAAAGTTGAAAGTAAATTGCATTAAGCCTTGTAATAGTGTTGATAATAACGGAATCTTTAACAGCAATCAAATAATACAGCAAAGCAAAGTGATTTTATAATGTTAATAAATAATAATATTAGTGATGTTTTCAACAAGCTTCTGCCATCCAATAAATGAAATATATGCTTACCACACTCATAGTCAGGGCAGCAAGGATCTGAATTAGAGATCAGGCTCAATCTCTCACAATATCCACAAACTGGCTGAATAGTTGTATTTTCACATGATCTTTCGAAGCATTCAATGACCAGGCTTGTTTTTTTGCAAGTGCAAATCTCACAAGTCCTTTCTGATGGAATCCATAATGTGTTGGGCTGTTAAACAGTAAACATAACATAATGGTGGATATTAATATGATGATATTCGTTTTCATAGCTGAGTAAAGCCATCTGAAGTACCGTAATTTTTCGCATATAATATGAATTATAATCGGTCAAAATCAGTCAGGGGGTGTGTATTATACATGTGCATAGGGAATACTCAATTTTTTTCAAAAAGATTACTGGCAATTTATTGTATATATAATATCAAGTTAAACTTCATCTGCTTAACTTTCTTCTTAGAGCTACAACATTAAAAACATTTTTTTAGACGAGAGAACGTCACTTGTGCATGCCGCGATCATGCGAACGTACATATACATGATAATAGTAGTTGAAGTGGCTTTGGCACCCATTGACTGGAATTTGAAAAAGAACGTATATATACGTCACAAAGCACCCAACCGTAAACTGTAAAAAAGGTATATACACGTCCTGAAGCACCAAAAGTGTTGAAAAATTATTTTTCCGATTATATTTTTCGACGGTATTGATCATGTCGTTCGTAATCGTAAACAAATATTTAAAATGAAAAACGTCAGGTTTTTTCCTCAAATCAAGGGTGCAAGGTATTATACAATATATTATACATAGTAATATTCATTTTTAAATATTTTGTTGACAAATCAAGGGTTCGTATTATATACAGAAAATTACAGTAACTGTGGGAAAAATTGAAGGTCACACAACCCTAAGAGATGTAATCTTGTGTAAGTGAAGTTTAAACAATAATACAACCTTGCAGTGACTTTGGTCCTATGATATTATGACTTGAAAAATATTTTCCAACATAAAGTGTTCAGAAAAACTAATCACCGCTCTGAATATTGATGCTTCTTCATCATAACATTGATGGCAGTCGATATCTGTGACACATTTTCCATCAATCACAACTTCATCTTCCTGGCATTGAAGGAAGCAACCTTCAGCCAACTCTTTATGGTGTTCCACAGGGAGTGATATTGGGCCCTTAGATGTTTCCGATTGTGAACATGAGACTTCATATGGTTGCCTTTGACAGGATTTGAATATTCTTCCTCCATTACATTCAAGGGCTGAATAAAAAAAAAAGAAATATTATTTTGTGCATAATTGGAAAACCTGCATATCTTGAATACAGTGGGATAAAGCGAATGTATAAACAGCTCAGTGCCGATTTTATGAGAAAGAATAGTAGTATCAGTAGTTTTGGCTGCCCGGTGGCCGAACGGGTAAAGTCGTGGGATGGTCATCTATGCTCGAGAGGTTTAGGGTTTGAGTCCCAGCTTCACCTGCACAGATTTATTCAATACTACATGCACTGCATGCTTGTTGATCACTTCACTTCAACATAACATGTTCACCTTGAGGTGATTAAGTGACTGGGGACACTGAACTCCTTGCCGGTGCAGAGCGGTTTCACGTGACCTTGGTCACTGCTTTCCTCTGCTATCCAAGTTCATCATACTGCATGCCTGCATGGTCTCATCATGCAAAAAGGCCTGATACTTACGACACAGATCTTGAGTTCTCCACTCAACACAAACATCAACATGTCGACATGCTTCGGCAAATGCAGCCAGACTTGCACACAAAGATTCCTGTTTTCTGCAAGTGTCTCTGATGCAAGCTGCACAGTAGCGATCTGAAGGATAGTATAACATTATATTAAACTTTTTCTAAACCTCCCAATTGAAATAAATTATATTTATTTCAGGAATTTTGCAGAAGGTGTAATTTGATTAGAATTTTACTTGTTATTACTACCAATTGTAATTAATGCATGTGGTTGTTACTACATTGCATTTTGCAATGTTATAAACCATACATTTGGTTTCAGTGTCATGCCATATTTTTCAATACCTGACCGCTGTTTTCAAAATTTTGTAACTTGAAATGACGAAAAATAAAAATTCTATCTATCTATCTATCTAATTTATATACTTGATAAGTTTAGTATGCAATTCGAAGTAATTTTCATGATATTGCATATTTAATTGTGAAAAATGGTGTACCAAAATTCTGGATCAAGGTGAGGGAGAACGACATTATAGAATAGGCTAAAACATTGAAAAATTTACCCACTTTTTTAAAGCCACTAAATTGTATAGTATTGTAATACATATGTACTTACTCCAATCAACTTTTTCTCTGCAATCTTCAAACATGCTTCCGTTTTTGATCATATTGCAAGCATCATGCGATATTGAGATGCATGTTTCATTTGTTTCAGTTTCATCGCATTCTTCTGTCTCCTAAACCAACAATAATTGATTTGAAATAATCATAATTAAGCTTAAATAAATGTATGCAAATCCAAACAAGACTTACCACTGACCAATCCTTTGTGAAATCAGAGACACTGGAACTGACAGATTTATTCCTCAATTGTAATTCATCATCAATAAGACGATTGCAAGTTCCTGTGAAGAAGAAGAAGTTTATTTTTTGCCATGTAAAATAAAAAGATGACAACAGTTTAAATGTAAGTTCATGAAAGAAAATTGCACAGGATTAGCAGAGGACCATACGTCATTGGAACTGCTGACCCTGCGAGAAAGTTAAACCTCAGCTTATAAACTCTCAGATATCAATAATTAGATTGCAAATAAATTTATAATTAATATCATGGTTGTCACTACATTGCATCTTTTAATGTTATAAACCATGGTGATCCAACTTCTTTGACATTACAAGTTGCGGGCCATAAAGAGCAAACTGAATTTTGTATCTTACTTTTAAAGTTTTATCTATGATTGGTGTCACTTTTTCAACCAATAGTGTCACTCTTGCAATCATTAGTTTCATGGGTTTTGAATTTATTCATACAGAGTCTCAATATGGATTTCTATGTTGGTAGTGGCAAGTCCAAGACAAGCACCTAGTCTAGTGTTTCATTTCCCATTTGATTTATGGTTTAAGATTTTAAGATGTTTTAGCTATAACATGTTTAAACCAGCCGCTTTGGCTCTTGTTTACTTTTTATACTACAGTATTTTTTTTTAATATCGAAGCCGCTCATTTTTTTTCTGAAATTCAGATTAAAAATCACAGTTGGACCACCCTGTTATAAACCATTCAATTAGTTTTAGTTTCATGCCATGTTTTTCTACACTCAACACTGATTCCAAAATTCAATTCAATCTATCTCTCTTTCTATCTGCGTTAGGTTGAGGGTAAAAAAATAATATCATTCTAAAGATTTTAGCAAGGTTGTCATATATTTGACTTTAAGCAAGAATGACAGTTGCGAACAATCTCTAACTATACTCAAAAAATTCAACTCACCACACATCCCTTCTGTGTTACTGTCCCAGACATATGCGGGCAGAGTAACACTAATGCCATTGTTGCTCGGTTCATATTTTACTTCCAACTTGATATCTTCAAATCTAACAACAAACTTTTGTTGTCCGATGAGACTGAATTCTATTTCTGGGGTTGAGGAGGTTATGGGGTGAGAGTTCAACGTAGCCTAAATTAATTTATTGAATTTAAAAAAATCACTACAATTTTAATATTTCATGGGTCATATAATCTTACTGTATAGTTCTTGAACATTGTCAATGTGTTGTTCAACCTTTTCACTGTTACTTCTGAAATACATGATTCTTGCGAGTTTTCGCAAGGTTCTCTACGATGTGTCACAACATAATCTTTTCCAGATCTTCTAGCTCTTGGTGTTGCTTGTGTCAAGATGTAGTTGCATTTGCCCTCAACAGAATATCTCAAGCCATCGAATGTGTGATAGGTGCGACCTGACACCTGACAATAACCTAGGAAAAAGCATATTTCAAAATACATCATTGGGAAAATATTGAATAGATAATATAAAAGTTGGTTGTATTCTCTCTCGTATCACTGCAGCATTCTTATGAAATAACTAAGTTGTAGTTATCACTACAGAGATGATTGGAGCGCCTAATTATGGCTTGTAAACCTGAATTCTGGTAAATTCACGACCAGCGTAATAATTTGACTATGCAATGTTGTGAATTCAAAACATCTAAACCGAAGCAATCAATCCTTGTTCACGAAATATTATTATATTGATAAATTGAGGTCCAGCAAACAAACATGAATTTTAATGTTTTAAAACTTTAGACGAATCACCTGTAAACAGTGAATTAACTGAATAAATACAAAGGCACAGAAATAGCAGTCTACAGTATACCAGGGCAATTTCAATGCTACTCTGGAATCAGTTATCCGTAAACCGCTAGCTAGCCAAACTAATTAATACAAAGTCCATTAGTTATCAGTCACATGCTCGAAGAGAGTTAAGTCTTAGTCCAAGAGTTCAACTGCAAAATTTCAATCACATGTGCGGGGAAATGTCCCTTCTTCTATTTTATTTTGTGTTGAACAAAACAAAGTTGTAATGATCAACCGACTGGATTCTTTCTCTCGCCGGAAAACATATCTTCTTTTCTTTGTTTATCTTATGTTAATCATGTTAAAGGAAAGTACTTGGGATATTCAACTATACTATGTAGTTTTGCCCATTACAAAAGGAATGGTGTGACACTTCCTCTCGTTACTGTAAGGTCAGATGAAAGAATACAAGAGAAACTTGCAACAAAGATCAAGGTGAAAGGGAAAGCAGCAGAGTATCCGCAGACACTCACATACAAAGATTCAGGTAGAGAAAATGATAGCTACTTACAGTGAAGATGCCAAAAGTGAAATGAAAGCAAAATATTCTCATCTTTTGCAATTAATCAAACCCAGATCATTATAGCGAGTAATGATGACTATGACAGGGCAGTCCTGAGGTACAAATAAACAAAACTTACACTGGCATTCCCATTGACAGTTACAGGAGGAATCGATATGAAGAATACGATTGAAGCCGTTATTACATATCGGTTTGTGCAGCTTTTCACACATCAATCTCTTATCGATTAGTTCAAGTGATCCATCAGAACTGCACTTCAAACTTGAGCATGAATCTTTTTGATCGTGGTGAATGATTTGACCAATTTCAAGCACCTACAGTAAAGATTGATTTCTCAAATTTTATTAAATATTAAACATATTCAAAGTGGAGAGAGCTTTGATTTACCTAAAATTATATTATGCATCATTATTAGCATGTTTGACTTATGTGATTATTCTAGTTTCCAATGGTTAAGGGGTTAGGTTTAGGGTGGGGGTTAGTGTTAGGACTGGGTTTAGGACTGTCTTAAGAGTATGCGGTTTAGGGGTAGTTTTAATTAATCAAAATCACCAATAATTACAGATTAATCACTTTTACAACAACATATATAACCCATTTCAAAGTACCTATGTAAAATTTCCAGCTAAAGTAACATTTTTCTCGCAAGAAGATGTTTTCTCACCTGGGTCTGTTGCAAAAATTCATCATAGTGCAAGCACACTGGTGCAGGGGTTGTGGTTGGGACTTCAATAGGAGTTGTAGTGACAGGTTCAGCGCTTGTAACCGGACTGGTTGTGATTGTAGTTTTGATTGATGTTATATTTTCTGTTACTGTGTGAGTGACTGCTGTGACCTCTTCCTTGGTAACCTTTGGCAACTCAGTTCCAATTGTTGTGGGTTGAATTACAACTGAGGTTGTTTCCTTGACAATGGCTGTTGTTGCACTACTAGTTTCTTCTGGAGATACAGTTGTAAATTCTTCTTCTTCTAGTATTTCATGAGTGAAATTAATATTTAATTTATATGTCATTTCGTGTAGTGCAGGCTGGTGACAAACATTATATAAATATATGCATGTAAATCATGCGTGAACTAACAAATCAAATAAAACCACAGCCGGTAAATGAGCTATATTGTTGTTTGTCAAATTTACACAACATAATCCAAAAAAAGGATGATTTTATTTTCAATAGTTAACTTAAGTTTTCTTATTCAGATTAAATGAGATTGCATGACACACAACCAAACTCCAACTCGAACCCTCAGAAAACTTACATCCACCACTGCTACAATAAATATTCCGTTCGATCCCTTCCACATCTCAATATATATATATATATATTTTAAACTTGGCTTTTTTATTATTCATTACATTTCCATCGGTAGACCTTATGCATGCTGGAATCCCCTCGCTTTCTACTATTGAATGCGGTTCCCCCAAAATTGTGAGTGGGATTTCTTTGCTCCCCGACACAGGGTTTTATTTGTCTACTCTTCTAGCACACTTTATACACCTTATATAAATATATTTTTTTCATCTAATTTAACATTTGTAATAAATAGTCATTAATGTCACTACATTGTATCTTGCAATGTCATAAACTGTTATCTGTTATCAAAATTTTGTTTCTCAAAATGACGAAGAATAAAATTCTATCTATCTATCAATATTATTCACCTGTCCCACATAATATCTTATTCAGATCCAAGGTTGTTTCTTCTAAGAATTCCTGTGAACTTTTTGGCGTGAGTATGGCCTTAGGATCCTGTGTGAGTCGACTGATCAAATTCTTCCTTGCGTCATCAATACCTATAGCTATGATTTTGAACTGGTCTTGCTTCAGTAATTCAATCAAGCCATCCACAGCTCCAATGGTAGAGCCCGTGACAAGGATCACAGCAGTCTGTAGAACAAATTTCGATATTTATAAGAATATTTATTCATTACAAAATATATAACCCAACTAAATTTAGTCATTCACTTTGATCACATCTTCATTGAAATTTGTTTTCTCACGGCTTTCAGGAGATAATACTTCCAGCAGTGTAGCAAGGGCTGGTGCAAGATCACTGTCACCCATTGGAGAGTTGGGAATATTATCAACTGCTTTTTTCCATGCCTGTTCATCTCCAGACCAACCTTGATTTAGCTTAATGTATAAAGAAATCCATTTGTTCCTCGAAACATTCTATATATATATCATCACTCGTGTATATATATATATACTTTTTTTATTTATTTATTCATTTATTGCAGACAACAAAATAGTAGTCCATAAAAAACACAACAGTAACATTGAATAAAAAATTTAACAAACAAAAAAATAAAAAAATTTATAAAAATATATATATATGCAGTATAAAAATAAATCATTTGTAAAAAATTATTACAATATATATATATTGGCGATCTTTTACTTTATTTAAATAAAAGTACTTATTATAAGTATTTATTAAATTGGTGCAAATTTACAATATAAAGTGGGTGTATTTCTATAGTTTTAGGCGATCATGAACTCATCTGTCTAAAACAAATTTACAAAAACAAAATTAACATGTTGGCGGTTTTCGCCCGGAATAATGTTAAGTTTAGGAGATGTTTCAAGCGTTTGGGTGGGTCAGGATATAGATTTGATGCATTGAAAAATTCATTTGTTTTTGACACTAAAGTTCATGATAACCCAAAATACTTATTAACGTTTATTTTATATGTAAAATTTTCACCAAAATAATTAAATACGCTAAACTTTTTCATTCAAATTTTTTGAGAAAAATGCGGTAAAGTAAAAGATCGACTATATATTTATTTACTTCAGATGAGAAAAAAGTACTCCATAGAAAAAACACAACAATAATATATATATATATATAAGTGATAATTTATGAAATATATCCTCATAAAAATTGTTCCTTTAAATACAGTTATAAAAATATCTATTGAAAAAGTGTAATTCATCACTTACCTCTGATCCTTCAGAGCCGTAGGTCACAATTGCTGCGTGCGTCTCATCCAAACCCAAATCCAATTTATTATATGTCGCAGCAAGAAATTGTTTGGTTTCGGTCAATTTTTCTGCAGTCTGTGCAGTGTCCACAATGAACACTACGTCCATGACATTGGCACAAAATTTGAATGGCGACACTGTGTATAAAATAGTTTAGTTTACTGTGATTATATAAAATGTTTCTAGAGTAGTGGTTCTCAACCTGGAGGGTCAAACATATTTTGGAATGATAAACAAAGATGGATCTAAGTAGAAAATTATGTGGTTCTCAACCTGGGAGTCTGTTTTGTAGGGGTTCCACGAAACCCGCCAAGTTGAAAAATCTAAAGCTGTTTAAATAAATAATTGGGTTCCACTGTGTTTAGGTAATGTTTTTTTGACTTAACTTGTATCTAACAAGTTGTGTTAATTCACGAGAAATTGTTTATGCGTTTTAAATTAAATCCTTTTTTAACTCAATGAACGATAGGGGGTCATTGTTATTTCCGGGGAAACAAAAGGGGGAGTCGCCATTCCAAATAGGTTGAGAACTACTTACTGTTCTTGAGTGATTGATACAATTTAAAAATTTGTTACGTGTAGGTGGGATTATTGGAGGTGAGCATGAAGATGAACAGCATTTGATGCTGACACTGTAATCAAAGCAGCCACGCCCATCTTCCACCTCAAAACTGTAGCAAACGGGAGGAGTTACAATATCACATTGGACGTTGGGTTGTCTATATCCCCCTGAAGACTGCCAATAGAATTTCATAGAATTAAAATATATAATATTGTTAAGTTAATTCTTGAATAATTAATATATAAAGTGTTGTTTTACCTGACATTGGATTTGATGACCTGAAAATCCAGGTTTGCAGACTTGACCAAATTTATTATCAAAGGATGCCCACGATTCATCATCTCCATTGTTGTCATTCACAGGGCTATCGTGGCTGATATTATCTATGAAAGAATAAATTTGACAAGTGTGGAACATTTTATATAGATTATATAGTGAATGATATTTAAGCAATAAAGTGGGGGCCAACTGTTTTGAGTAATATTATACATATAAAGCTTCCAGAATGCTAGATATATTGATAGAATTTTTATTCTTTGTCATTTAAAATCCAAAATTCTGAAAAAACAGCGGCCAGTAAATAAAATTGATGACACTAAAACCAACTGAATGGTTTATAACATTGCAAAATGCAATGCAGTGACCATAACCATAAAACAACAATCTACATATACCTGTCCAATAGCAGGTGCATATTTCAGAGTAAGTCACAGTTGATGATGTGATTGTTGTAACTCTGGCAGCAGACGTATGTTCCAAGGTCTCAGTGCTTACAGGAGTTGCAGTGGTTGAAAAATAGGCTGATGGCACTTGGGTTGTCACTTTAATTATGAAGAAAAAATAATATGAATATTTTCTTCACAACCTTCGATGAGTACAATTATGTATGTTTGATATTTGTGGATATTGATAAGTTAATTCAATGAAAGATCTTCAATATGGAAGCACATTAATGGAATGAAATTAGTGTAAAGATAAGTAAAAAAAAAGTGAAAAAAAAAGTTTCTTCAGTATAATTGGACAACATGTATGCGTACGTAATATATCTATATCTGAAATGCAATACATTTGTCATATAATTTTTTTTAACTTAATCAAATTATTTCCTTGGGTTACAACTGACTCGATCAGGTCTATTCGTTGTTTCCGTATAAATTCCCATCACAATTGCATCAATTATTATCACTACTCTCATTAGTATTATTATCATTATACACCTAATTTTTTTTCTATACATTAAAATCATTTGTCTGCCATATTTGTTGCTTTTGTTTTTATTGGACGATAAAAATAAAATCTGATTCTGATTCATGTATGGAAATTTTTGTTTAGCTGCTGACAAATACAGGCTAAGTGAATCCAAATACAAACCTTTCTCAATTGGAGAACATATCGAGTCATATGTAGATTGCAATGTTGCATTTTCCAACAAGTTGGCATAAGTATCAACATAAATGATTGAATTGTCATCTGCAAACAAGCGAAGTTCTTCTGTCGAAGATGCCTGAAGTCCAACTGCGGTGAATTTGACACCAGCATCGTGGATAGATCTCACATTATTCATTGCAGATATTCCAGTTGCAAGATCATCCTGAATTAAGCCAGATTAAAAAAATTATTAATAAAAATTTATGCATCATATTTACCATTGATTCACCGGAATGCCGTTTCGGGTTTACACATAACGGATGGTGCGACCATGCCGGCTTGCGAGCATGCTGAACTTGGGTAGCGGAGGAAAGCCATGACCTAGGTCACGCGAAACCGCTCTGTACCGGTGAGGAGTTCAGTGTCCCCAGTCACTTACTCACATCAAGGCTCAAGGGTGATATAGAAGTGAAGTGATTCAGGCAAAAAATGATCTTATTCGCATTAATCATATAAAATATACTTCAATTGATAAATTATATTAAACATAAGACAATGGATCATGATTTATTTTTCCACAGTAGAAAAACTTTTTGGTCTAATTATAAGGAAGAAAAATAACAAACCCATATACTGCCTAATGATATATTTGTATTCACAAGTTTGTGTTTCTTACTTCATGCTATATTGCTATCATCAGTTTTGAATGATATAAATGTGCTTATAATGGAGTAAAATAGCAGAATTTAAATCTTATTCATTGAAAGTAAGAAAATTTGTTACCTTGGACCTCGCATCGGTAACCAGAAGAATCACCCAGGGGACTTCAGTTCGTCCATATTCAAATACGCTGCTAGCTGCTTTTAATGCAGCCCCTGTGTTGGTATATTTGCCTGATTTTGTCATGTTTTCTATTTTGTTCAGCACAGCTGAATTAGTCTGGGTGTCTTCAAAGCTCATCAATGTGTGTGGAATTGTTCCGTATGCAATAATCGCCATCTACAATTAAAATTGTAAATGATTTGTTAGTTTTCTATTAGATATTACAATTAGAAACTGATGCATCATACTTACTTTAGTGTAATTTGGATCAATTTTTAACTTCTTAACCAATTTCGACAAGAATTTGGTCAGAGGTTCCATATCCGAAGAATCCAAGATGGAAGTGTCGATCACAAGTACAACATCACTAATATGCTGGCAAAATTCTATTTTAGAAAAAAAAAGTCGGAAATTGACTTGTTTTCATTTCCAATTTGTTTCAAATTCAGAACATATGTTACCTAGAGGTGGTTTCAAAGAAACCGGAATAGTAGTACTAACACCCAGGGAAGATGTCATAAATTTTGAGCTTGTAGTTTCAATTGGAGTTGTGGTTGATGTGCTGGTAGTTTCAATTGGAGTTGTTGTTGATTCCAAGTATGGAGAGGTTCTGGGAACATCTGAATTGAAAACAACATTTAAAAAATGTTCATTTCTTAAGAACAAAAATTCAAAGTAGAAAATATTCAACTAACCTTCACAGATTGCTTGCACCAAATCTTCCCTTAATGTCTCATTGTATAAATCTGCAAAGCTATTGCTCAATAATGCCTTGTTCTTGGAAGGTAGTTCATGAAGTTTTTCGATACAAATATTAGCGCTTTCTCGATCTTTTTCTTCTGTTGTTGCCGGTACAGCAACCACAAAAACACTAACTCCCTTGGCAAGGGCTTCACGTATCGCTTGATTGAATTCATGGATGACTTCATCTGTCATTGGTTCTCCAATTAACATAAGAACAGCTTTCCGTACACCGTCCCTTGCTCCTTGATCAGCTAGAAACAAAATACTTAAATGTGACTTTATTTAAATACTTTTCAATATCTAACAATGAACATAGATTTATTTTCGGATAACTTTGTGGAGCTGGCAAAGTTGTTTTAAGAATTATATTACTTGTCAATTTTACAATCACCTACCGTCAGCATTTAGTGGTTACTTTGTGAATCCTTCTCAAGTAATAAAGTACATTCGCATTATACTGTATTTCAAAAAAGGCTTCTTTATACCAAGACTCAAATCAAAATCACATTGTTCCATCAAATATATTGGAAATAAAGGTATGGAATGATGTACCTCAATCCATCAAGTCTCTGGCTTTTAACAAGTTCAAAACAGCTTTTTTGAAATATTTGATTTCTAAATTCTGAAATCCCTGCCCACACACCATATAATATTGTCCTATTCATCCAACTACTCAATAGTAATTACATTTTTATACATTTTGTGTTAACCCTCACACTTTTTGACTTCACAACATGAATGTAAAATATTTTGAATTTTGTCTTTAATGTATGAGTCTGAATTTTTCATTTATAATTCAGTTATAATTAATTCAATTTTTTTTTATGTATAATATTT
>JAUELA010090540.1:0-10187 GCA_031471845.1 Boltenia villosa | reverse complement strand
TCGATTTCAACCTCGTCGCAATTAAATAGAGTCCGACTAACTTTACTTCGAATCACGATGAGTGACAGTGTACCGGTCGTCGCTTGGCACCGACACCTTTCAACCGTCCTAGTGGAATCCAAAATTCTGTCATCAAAGTCCCCTTCACGCAAGAAATGAATGTTTGTAAATTTTGATTCCATGAAGAACTAGGGTTAAAATTATATTTATGGAAAAATCTCACTTTTCTATTCACGTATAAGTGTATTCATGCAAATATCCATTGGAAACTAGGAAATTGCAACAGACATTTTGTTTGAAAGCTTGTATTTTTGTTGTATGCTGTATGAAGGGGTGCATTGCAATCCCTATTTGGGTATTTTTTCAAGTATGATAAATTTCATCAGTATAATAAACATCAACATAACAAGGATAACAGACCAAAGTATTTTTATCGGATGAAACCTCCATATTTCTATTCAATTATAAGTGTATTCGTGCAGATATCCATTGAAAACTAGGAAATTGAACCGCAACATTATTATTATTATTTTTAAGGTGTCAAAGCCATCGACATCTAGGGTCATTTAGGCTATGTAGTGTGTGAAAGTTTGTCAGAGCAGTGTGAATATGTACCTTGCTCAAGGGTACCGCGCTAAACATTGCAACATTTGTTTTTGATATGGGTAATTTCATCTGTACAATGAGTTTTACAATAATGAGGGCAACAAAAACGCATTTTATCGGGTGAAACCTATGAAATGTATGGTTTTCTCCATCCATGTCGATAGCTGTAATGTAAAAGCATTACTTGAATTGCAATTTATATAGTCAGCCCCAGAAGGGTCCCAACGCCAACCTGTTGGAAAAGTGTTAATGTGTACATAAGGGTACAAACAGTGACGGTGTAAAATCTCAGAAGGGGAGGAGGGATGGTTTAAAGTTCTGAAATCTTTGAGGGTGTTACTGAGTGAAGGATAGACAATATATAATCTAAATACTAAGGATGTCAGACATCTGAATATCACGTGATGAATTGGTAATACGCAATTCCATACTCCTTTATCCTATAAAAACACATACATTTACAAGTTTATCCAGAGAAATTTTGAATGAACGTTGAAAAATGCCCAATTACAATATTTACACCTAACAGACTTCATTCTGGTCGTTGCTTTGTCGAATGATCATTGCCGAGGAGTAAGGTTAAGATGACGATGCTTCGAATCCAATTTTCAGCATAAATTTGTTGGAAAAATATTCATAAAATTGTTCAATCTCAATTATGAGTTCATCCGCATCGCCTCAGGAACAAGATAATGTTTCCCTTGAATGTAATAGCCGGTAATCTGCTATCAAATTGCTTGTACTTGCCTGACATGAGCGAGTACATTAAATCGACGATTTTCTCGCATAATTTAGGTCAATTTTGACTTCAAATCGAGATAAAATCAGAAATTGGTGAGAAACAGGGAAAATATATGTTGTTTTCTTTGAAAGTTAGTATAATTCGATGAGTGCCTCATTTACTTTGTTTTTCAAATAAATCTGTTGACCATCTATAATGCATTTCGATTTTATTCGTCAATAATGTAAAGTGGAAACTTATTGGGTTTTCGGCAATTTTAGGGTATTATGATGTCATACATAACAGATTGTGATTCACAAGTAAGATTTTTTGAATTAATAAACTGATCGTGATTTATATCCATCACCTACATTTTAGCCAGTGGCAGATTAAGATGTTGCGGGCTCTGTAGCACATTATATGAGGGACCCCCAGATGAATGACGTCATGAACAGGACGTCAATAGTGTCGTTGGATAATGTGCCCCTCCCCCCTTTCGAGTGAAATTGTGCTGATATTCCATACAATTCGCACCTAAGGAGCAAGAATTTTATTTGTCAAATAGGTGAATTCCCCCATTGAAATATTCATATGCACCATTGAAGTGTAAAATAATCAATTTGGAGAATTAAATATAACCTTTTTGGTACGAAATGTTGCTTACAAGCAATCAGTGCGGATCCGAAATTGCGGGGGCCGTAACATTTGCCACAACTATAATCCGGCCCTGGTTCCAGTCATAACATAAGCAAGATGTGTTTATCGTTGATCCATTTTCAATTTTTTGACTCATAAGCTTAATGCTCCCTCTAATTTTTTTCATGACTTCGTGCGCTAGATTTGTTGTCTGTGCAAAGCTAAAATAAGGTTTGTGCGGCAGATTTTTGTTTAATCACATTATTATAAACGTTTATTTCACTGTGAACGTTTATATGCGCTTTTCAATTCCCTTTGTGCGCTGCTTCAGAGCTCCATACGCGCCTACAGCGCACAGATTAGAGGGAACAGTGCTCGTAACTTGTGTTTCGAAAATTAACCGTGTCCAACCACATACTTCAAGATGCTTTTTATTTGGACAAATTGGAACCTCTTCAAATCCGTTAAAATCGATTCCAATTTAGGGCACAATCGTAGAGATATCAAACAAATTGAACTGACCACTAATACTAAAAATTGAACTGAATATTTTTGAAGAATCTAAATTTTGGGGACAAAATTAGGTTAAATTATCCAGATTTAACGCATTTTCTATCGGCGATAAAGTAAAACCAATTTGATAGCAGTTTACAAGCCATTACATTCGATGAAAACTCACCTGAGGCGATCGATATAAAGAGATAAGTGGGATGGCTCTGATTTAGATTGCCTCAAGTGAATGTTTCAATGGCCACTGCAATAATTTCATGTGTTATAATAATAGATAGATAGGTAGAATTTTTATTTTTCGTCATTTTGAAATACAAAATTCGGAAAACAGTGCCAATATAGAAAAATATATGGCATGTCACTAAAACCAAATGAATGGTTTATGACATTGCAAGATTCAATGTAATGACAACCATGACTATTAATTACAAAGAATATGAAAAAAAATATTATTTATATAAGGTGAGAAGTGTGCGGGAAGAGTGGGCCAATAAAACCCAGCGTCGGGGAGAAGAAAAAAACCCACTCACAATTTCTGGGACCGCATTCAATAGTAGAAATGGAGGGGATTCCAGCACACCAAGGTATATGGACAAAAATTTAATAATAACAAAATAAAAAAGGTTAATGAATGAAATAAAAAGCTAAGTTCAAAAAAGGGTATATTTATTTAAATGTGGAAGGGGATCAAAGGAAATAATGATGAAATTGTCGATGGTTGGCCAGTTACTCTAAGCATATCGTTAATGTAGTTACATAGTTGTAAAAATGTATTTGAAAAAAAGAGTGGAGTTAGGGAGAAATTACGAATAAGGGGGCGTAGGACAACTATAGCCCCAACCCTAACTTAATGTCACATGACTAACATTGTCCAGGGGGAATTTGTCGAGGGGAGGGGAGAATATTGTCCTGGGGTTGGTTGTCAGGGGCAATTGTACGAATAACCCTATTTCATCATTTTTTTTTCTTGTCCGTCCTATTTTGTCGTTGCATTCATTCCACTCATAACTCGGATTATTGCATACGGCTTTGAAAGACCCCTACTTACAATTTTCTTCTGTGGATGTGGTTACAAGCACAAAAGTGAAATATATCATATAAGTATCTGACGACTCAGTCGGGTAATAAATGTGATAAGTCACGGAACGATATTGTCCTCCAGCGAATAGATTTAACGCATTTTCTGGAGGCGATAAAGTCAAACCAATTTTATAGCAGTTTACAGACTATTACATTCGATGAAAACTCACCTGAGGCGATCGATATGAACAGATAAGTGGGATGGCTCTGATTTAGGATTGCTGAAAGTGAATAATGGCCGTTCTTCAATGACCACTGCAATAATTCCATGTGTGATACAAATGATGAAGTTGTCAATGGTTTGCAAGTTACTCTAAGCATATCGTTATTGTAGTTACATACAATTGAGAAAAGAGTGACATTATGGAAAGATGGCATACAAGGAAGTGTGGATCAACCATTGGTCCAATCCTAATATCATTATTGTTGTATGTGCACCCGCCTAGGGTAACGCATTCGTTTTATCACACACACGGACAAACTAATGACGAGAACACTTAGGAGGCCCAGGGCCTGTCTACCTGCCTTTATGGATATTTTGTAATAAGAACTTCCTTTCAACTACTTGTGTTCGTCTGGCAAATAGTTGTGTGCATAATACGAGATCCCTGCTGGGTAGAAACACATAAGAGTCATAACCACGATGGAGAGGGGGAATATTGTTCTGGGGTTAGTTGTCGGGGGTCAATTGTACGGATACCCCGTAGTTCATGTATTTTTCTTGTCTATTGTTCGTGCTTATATTGGCGTCGCTGGTATGCCACTCATAACTCAGATTACTGCATAAGAGTTTGCAGTTCTCTGCACATGCTTTACTTAATCGTGAATATAGTTTTAACCTCAAAAGTTAAAGATACGGATGGGCATTTTCGAATCTTAAAAGATTCGAATCGGATACGAATCTTTTTTATCGAATCGAATCAGGCGTTCTAACTAAAAATTGGTGTGAATGTTAAGATTTCACTTTATCAGTCACAGAAGGTCAGATATAGCTTGAGTAGATTAAGAGATTATTAAACTAGGCTACTACGAAAAGTGAGAAAAAAATCAAATTTCTTTAAATATAGTGACTCCGTGATAAGTCACGAATCATGACTTGTGATAAGTCACGAAGCGATACTGCCCTCCAGCGGAAGCATTTTCTCTAATTATGTAATTTATTCCTCCTATTCGTAAAATCTCATGTGATATGCTAAAGCAGAGAACAGCAACTATATATAGGCGTGATAAATATTGATTATTTAAATACAAAATCATAAAAACTCGAATATCAAAGCTTTGCCTATCAATTTGAAATATTAAAATATTATTAAAGATTGCTGCCATAGGACAACGTTGAAAGAAAATTAGAGTAGGATAACTAGAATAATACACTGAAAGTAGTATGCCTAGAATAAAATGGTGGAGAGAGTGTAAAGTTGATTCAAGACTGAACCTAATCCAATCCCGAACCCACACCCTATCATTAGCACAAACCCTAACTTAATTTCACGGGAAAATTTTCCAGGATCTGGGCGGCAATTTTTTATTCATTTTTATTATTTTTGGGGGGAGTGGAGGAGCAGTTTTTCTAATACCCCTCAAGACATCAAAAATACAATAAAATGCTATTTTATTTTCATAATATACAGGAAAATAGATCACAGAAAGGAAAGGAAATATTTAATCTACTTCAATTTCGGACTAGGAAACAATTGTTTGTTGTACCGTCTGATACAGTGCCATATTTGTCCAAGAAATTTCGTGTCGTCTTTTGTATTTACAATGACAAAAAGTGAATGATAATTATTATAAAGGTTCAGTTGAATTTTGGACGAATTTTCATGGAACTCGAAGAAATACGACCATTGAAAATATTGAAACCCCAAAATATAGAATTTGCAGAATATTTGCAGGAACAGGAGTAAAAGTAGGTGGGAGAGCAGTAGGTATCATTTTGGTAGATTCCATTCAAGTTAGATTCGAAACATAACCTATCGAACCACCACCCTCCATATTCCCTTGCACTGCAAGAATTACTTCCTTCATCTGGAGTTGAAAATTCTTGTCCGTTAGATAGTGATAGATAGTCGCCTGCATTACCACTGTACCCGGAAACGGATAACTTGTATCCATCGTCTGGCCCGGCAACACGAAATGACCTACAATGGTAAAAACATTCAATTATAAAAAATGTATCATGTTAATGTTATGTAGTGGGTGGTGACGAAATGTTTGGGCGCCGACATTGGGGCATCAGTGAATCAATCCCAGCATGTAATAAAAGCAAAGTAACCTGCGATATTATATGGATAGAGAGAGGAAGATTATTTTTTATTAATCAATAACAATTGAAATGACGAATGACCATACGGTCTACAAGTCAGTTGCCACCATAAATATATATTAAACAAACGTTTGGCCTAGATATGAGAAACGATAACAGAGAGTTGATCTCAAAAGCAAGGTAAAAAAGACTAATTGTGAGGAAATGAGATAAATAGTAGAAGATTGGTTTAGAGGAAAACAATAGAGAAGACGTAGTTAAAATATAATTCAATTTCTTTACGGAAAGCTGGGCATTGTAAATCTGGGCAGTTGAAAATTTCACGCAAAGCGCGTAAAAGTGTCCAATGAACGAACATGCGTTAGTTAGGGGTTAGGGTTAGGGAATTGTGTGTATTTAAGTTTTTGTTCTCCGAAATTAACGTTTTATCGCTTGACATTTGTTCATTGCCAAGTTTACCATGAATCATTTAATTATGGGTTCAGTTGGGGTTAAATCTACCCTGGGTTCAATAGAACCTTTCTACGAGGACTAAGTGGTTCCCACTAAGTATACTCCATGGTTTTGATCAGCCCTATTATTAGGAGCTCTGGTATAACAAACCAATGATCCGAGTTGTCCTCATACATGCACTACATACAAAACGATGCAGCGGACAAGTACTTACGAGTATTCGGCATATGCTTGCTTGCTCGGGCAACTCTTAGTTATGTCGATTCGAAGTTCGTATTCAGTGTCCGTAGTCAGTTTATGCAGAGCATCGAGACCTTAAAACATGGCCAGTTAGTCATTTACTGGTGAAGATTGGGTTCTCTTAAACTCACACATGGATTGAAGTATGTAGGGACGAAATGGATTCGGATTGTGAGCTAGGAGAAAGGGTCAGAGAGAAAGTGCGCTAGAGATAGATGGATATATATATAATTAGACAGAAAGATAGACTGAGAGAGAGAGAGATGGTAAGATAGAGAATAAAGCGAGGGAGAAAAAGATGGAGATAGGGTTGGAAATAGAGACAGGGAGAGAGAGAGTGAAAAGAGATAGAAATATATATCGAGAGAGAGAGATAGAAAGAAAGAGTGAGAGAGAGAGAGATTTAAAATAGAAAATGAGCGAGAGAGGAAAAGAGAGAGAGAGAGAGTGGTGGGGAGATAGAGAAAAAGAGGGGTGGAGAGAGAGAGAAAGAGAAAGGGAGAGAGAGGGAAAGGACGAGAGCTAGTTTACTGATTGATTATATTCATTTCTTATTGAGATAAGAATATTCAAATTGCTTACTTTGTATTTTTTTTCATTGTCAAAATAAGTGATTGTTCTCAATCTGTAAACACTCACCAAGCCAGTAGTCTGATGTCAGATTTCCAAAACCTTTCACGTAATCGTTAAAAGAAACTTGAAAATCTTGATCACCCCTACTTCGTAGTTGAAAAACCTGAAATAGGTCGGAAAAATCATAACTAGACATGCATAGACTATGAATCTTTGGATAATTTATTCCCGGAATCACAAAAACAGATGATTGGCTGATGTTCCTTGGCAGAGAACGAATGCTACTGGGGGTCGCCTAACCACAAATGGCCTCACCGCTACGAATCACGGAATATATTTTCAAATTGATCAAGGGTTTTCAATGTTCAATGCAAACCTAAACCATCTTCATGATCAATAGTAATCAATAAATGAGTAAATATTTAAATTTTTTTTTATCTATTTCGGAAATAATTTCATACGTATAAAAAAGCTTCATTTGAAAGAGGCCGAAAATACTTTTAACGAATAAAATCGGGGCAAGAAATTGATTATCCTCTCAAAATCCTTTTATATTCAACACCTATTAAAAGTCGGTGACGACATCACAGACTTCTTGCAGGCAATTACATGTGTTTCGGGCCCCTCTGGGTGTCCCAATACCCATGCATGGACCCCTTAAGTTAGGATCATTACCGATACTTATATGGTTTGAACCGAAAGGGTCTCAATGCCAACATTCTGGGGAGGTGCTGGCAAGGTGCGAGGTGCGATTACCCTCTCATACTCTAATCCTTTCATATTTAAAATCTATTATAAGTCATAGTTGACTACATCACGGACTTCTTGCAGGCAAATACATATTTTAGGGCAACTCTGACAGACCTGCACAGACCCCCATTAAGTTAGGAAGAATTCGGAGGCTTACCATCCAATCTCCGTCACAATGAACTGTGAGGCTTCCACCGAAGTTGGGCGGATAAATTGTTTTAACCCTTTTGCCATATGATGAGGAACCATAGCAGCTTGATTGTGGCATTCGATATAGAAGACCTGCAGGGGTTTGAAAACACATTGAAATCTACTTATATGACGTCATTATTTTGTTAATTTCAAGCTTCAAATTTGATTTTCGCTCCAAAGACTACTGGGTTTGGAATATAGGGATCAACATGCGTTTGTTGAAGTTTGAATTTCATAAATTAAAAACCCTTTAGACATAAAGGAGACAAAAGTCGTTTAAATGCAGGTAAGAAGTACAGGCCGGATTATAATTTTAGCAAATGTAGCAAATACTACGGACCCAGGACTGAATGCTTGCAAGCAAATTGTGGTAAAAGAAAGGTTATATTAACTCTCTTATTATTTCAAAATTTATTGGTAAAAATGAAGGCTCAAATAGATGTTTCTCCTTTGCTGAAAAAAAAAGTCGCGCCACCGACGCTCATTGTCGTAACTCCTCTTATGAAATAGGGGGAAGAGTCCACATTACCAAACGACGCTAATAACGTCGTTTATGACGTCATTAAATTTGGGGGCCCTTTAAATCTGATGCCACGGATCTAATCCGCCATTGAAGACAGGTTGCCGGGTATATTAACTATATGAGAAACTAATCGACTAAACTTGTGGGTCTTCAGCCACTTTTGAATGTCGGAGATATCATCTACGCCCCTATCATTCATTGAGTTGAGAAGTGACTTAATTTGTACCACGTAGAATCATTAATATAATGCTTGAAAGAATATTTAAAAAGACATGGATAACCTTGGAATGATTCTTGAAGGTCATTTATTTCATCTTTCATCACATTGAAAACATAAGGATTTCCATTTTCCACAAGTTTTCCATCTTGGATTTCTTTCTTCAGCTTGAAAACCTTTTAATAGTAATCGCATGTTTAGGTTATGTTCGTTATTTTTGTTGGTGATAATTTGGAGATACACATGTGGAACAAGTAGATATATTGTCCGGTGGCCGAACGGGTAAAGCGAGTCGGCTGGTCATCGATGCTCACCTAGAAGTTCAGGATTCGCATCTCGACTTCACCTTCACAGATTTATTCAATACTAAAACACCTACACTGCACCCCTTGAGCTTTGACGTGCGTAAGTGATTGGGGACGCTGAACTCCTCGCCCGGAGCGTTTTCACACGACCTTGGCCACGGCTTTCCTCCGCTATCTAAGTTCAGCATGGTCATGTATGAGCCCGATATGGCTTTCCGGTGAAGCGAGGGTAATATGATACATTATTTTTAAAATACATATATGGATAAGGTATAATAATAGACTAACTTATTTCGAAGTTATATACGATGAAGGTAGCTATGTTGTCGCGAAATGATGTTTATAATATTTTCCTGACTGTGCGTCATCGTCAAAACACATAATAGACTCAAAATGGTATCTAGACATTTCGCCAACAGACATTACGCCACAATTAAAACTTGTTAGATCTTAAAGTTAGGTTTAGGGTTATTGTTATGGTTAGGGTTGGGTAAGGTCCAGAGTTAGTGACACACAATTTTTTTTTTTAATGTTGGCAAAATGTCCCTATGTTATGACGTCACAAACGATGGCGAAATGTCGTTTGGCAAGCGAGCAATTTCAGAGTTTAAGTATTATATAACTATAAATAGCACGGAACCACATTTTTGTGACGTTGATGCTAACACAATAATATAAAGAGACATATTCAATCGACTGTATAACTATGCGCTGCTAAGTGACGAACGTTTCATTGCAAGCGTACCGTGACTCTTTCATTGTTCAAATGTTTTATACTAATATATTTGTCCCGAAATCCACCAGTTGCTATGCCACTGTAATAGGATGTGGTTGTTGCTAATCCGTTAAAATAATTCACGTATAATGAAAGTGGTCTACACTTCAAACAAGGGGTGTGCAAACTTTTTTTTTCTCCGCGGGCCGCATGGAGCATCTATGAATCTCTCGCGGGCCGCATTCAACAAAAACTAAATTTACTAAATGTTATTTCCACACCGAAACGCAATTATTATCCATGCAAATAATACTCTGTCCATGGTTCGACCATTTGCCTTTGCAACATAGCTGCGAAATATCATTGCAGTCCCATTAAACGCGTTTTTCTGTGCGAAAAT